>VMDO01013412.1:0-58374 GCA_007922755.1 Pedetes capensis
CCAAGCACTTTATAACACTCTTTTGTGGCTTAAATGAATTAACATATATGGAATGCTTAAAACAAAGTACAGTAAATGTGTGCTTCAGTTGTTCTGGGCACCACTGGGAAAAGAGATGGAAAAGGCTAAATAGGAAATACCTATGAATATAGGGGCATATGTTTGGAAGAGAAATTACTCATGATCTGCTTGCCATTCTTCCCTGCCTGCATGAACACACACACACACACACACACACACACACACACACACACACACACACACGCAGAGTAACCTTTGGCCTCCTAGACGTAGAATCTTAAATAAGACAAATGTGACATACGCTGTTAGGATAGTGTTTTACATAAAAATTGATGTAATCATGGTGCACCTGGATTTGAGAAGTTATGTACTAATTGTCTGCAAAATAAAGAAAAAACTTGCTTTTTGATCCGCTTGGCTGACTGGTTGCCTCAGATGTAAACTGAAGTTAGCTGTGCAGTAGTAGGGTGACGCTGTCAATAGTTTTTATTTTCAGAGCACCTGTGTTCTCTGGGTGTGTTTACAAATTCTCATGGTTAATTAGGTTGGTCTACCTTATGGCTAAATATGGACATATTCAAAAGACGTTCCATTTTTTCAATTGTTCAAAAAACCACCACCTTTTTTCTTATTTTTAATTTCTATCACATCTGTTCTCTTGTATTAATTATATTTCTCCAACAAGCTTCCACTTCACTTTCCTTTTTGTTTCTTTTGTTTCTTTGATCCAGACATAACTCAAGGTTTTTTACATTGTAAGCTTCCAAGGCAAGTTCTGTTAAGCCTGATATTGATATTATACAGGCATTGATTTGACTTATTAGCAGGTCAAGCCATTGTTGCTGAATCTTTAACAACAACAAAAATCAACGACAAATGGGGCACAATGGAGTTGCCTAGGCTTTACCATGCTTAGTCATAGGCTTATAACAAGGTCAGAGCTTACAACTGTTTGACTAATGCCACTATTAAACCCCAAAGTCTTCCCCAAAGATTCTTGCATTTTCAGCCTTTCCTTATCCATATTGGCTCCTCTACATACACAATTTGCAAAACCCAGATTGAGAGGTAGTACTTTAAATAGTTTTGTTGTTTTTTTCCCTCACCTGCACTTCATCTTATCTTAGATGCAGCATGAAAAAAAAAAGTGAGATCAGCCAGGGTGGTTGGAAATATTGTAATTGTACCTTGTTTGGATTAGCTCGAGGCTCAGTGTGGTAGGACTTTTAATCCACTCATCACGTTAGATATGAACTCAAAAGCAATCAGGTTTTGTTTAAAAAGGAAGAAAACTCAAGTTAAAGTTTATGTCATTACCCACTGTGAACAAAAAGAAGGAAAGAGGACATTCTATTTCCATACTTAATGTGTATAGCTTATTTATGTAATTATCTACTATTTTTGCATTTGATGTCAATGCTGGAAACACAGTAGCTATTTTGAAAATAATGTACCCATGCTTTACATTTTAGGATTGTCCAGAAAGAGATTGTGGCATGCTTGCAATTTTGTGGAACATTACAAAATTTCCTTAAAGTAGTTACATTTGCTTACTTTGTTGATGACTACTTTTATTCTTAAAAATATCAAAATATCTATGAATCAGGTATAGGTTTAAGTGAAAGGCATTTGAGTAGCCTATAATTTAAAACATTTTTTAAATGTCCACATTTATATTTTGAAGGCATTATTTAGGAACTCTTAAGGTTTTGCCAGGGCTTATATTTAAAAGATGAGCCATTTAGTACCATAAGAAAGAACACAAGTGGAGGTGTTGGCATGGCTTAGAGTCGGATAAATTCCCAGTTTAAAGATACAAGTGTCAATGTTATTAAGTTGTATGGTAATGATTGGAATATTTCTGTATGAAAATTAACTATCAAGTGGTCAAATTAATTTGAGTAGTTATTAATTACATTAAAAAGACTGATATGAGGCAGATGCACAGGGGAATAACCATAGAGTTAAAGTAAAAACAATTGCTACACATTCTTCTACAATTTGATTAGGAGAAACTTTGAATTTCTAATCTAAGAAACTCAAAATGTGATTATTCAATCTAGATAAGTTCATTTAGACTGTGTTTCTACATTGAGTTTTATCTGTCTCATTATAGAGTCCTTCACACTGGGTCTTGTTCCTTTTAAATTATGTATCCTCTAATTTTTTTTATTTTGACATGACTTTAGACTTACAACAAAATTACAGAAATAATAGAGTTTTATACCCTTTATCCAGTTTCTGCCAGTGTTAATAACTTACATAACCATCATACAGTGACCAAAACCAGGAAATTAACATTGATCCAATATGATCACAAAATATTGTCCTTATTCTAATCTCAGTAGTTTTCCTATGAATGTTATTTTTTGTGACCTAAGATCTTATTCAGAATCTTGTATCACATTTAGTTGTGGTATCCCCCCTCTGTTAGTCTTCTCTTATGTGACAGTTCTTCAGCCTTTCCTTGTCTTTAGTGACTTGACAACTTTGGTAAGTAACTGTCAATTCTTTTGCATAACATCTCTCAATCTGTGTTTGATTTTCCATGATCAGATTGAGGATATGCAGTTTTGATGAGAATACCATAGAAGTGTTGTGACTTTCTCAAGGCATCATATCACAGGGTGTGCTGCTGTTTCTTTTCACTGGTGATGGCAGTCTTGATCATCTTGTTAAGGTGTTCTCTGCTGCATTTCTCCACTGGAAATTTGCTGGTTTTTCCTATTGAATTAGTAAATATTTTGATGCAAATACAATGAGGCTGTGCAAACATCTTGTTCTTGAACTTTTGCCCATTGATTTTAGTACCTATTAGTGGATCTTGCTTGCAACAATTATTATTGTATTATCCTATTTATATTTACTTGGAATTTTTCTGCTAAAGAAGAGTTATCCTCCTTCCTCCTTTATTGGTTGATGCAATCAATGATTGATTTTCATTATTAATAAATTTCATTAATTCCATCAGTGTAGATTCATAAAAATTGATTTTTATTTTATGTCTCCTAAGAGATAATAATATATACTAATAAATATTACTTGTAATATTTTACTTTATTCCTGAAATTGTTTCACTTTTGGCTGGTGAGAACTGTTCCTATTTGATACCTGGGTCCTTTGGAGGTGCCCCTTTCCTTTTCTATCATTTTCTCATTTTCTAGCTCCCCAAGACCTTCTAGGCTCTTCTCTTTTCCCTGACTCCTCATTGGAATCAGTCCCTTCTTCAAGGAATCCTTTTGATTTTGACTCTGGAGGGATTTAGAAATGAAGGTCTTGCCCCATGAAAGAATGGTATTTAGAAACTTAGATCATGCCCCGTGAATTTATGGGAGAGAATTATGATTTTAGGAGGTTATATGAAGAGAAAAAATATATTAAATAAATCAATCAGAGCATGTAGAGGTGTTCAGCTGCAGCCAAGAAGGCTGTTTGCAAGTGCTTGGCCTCAGGCATGCATGGAGATGGAGTGTTCTTTGCAAGATAGGGAGTTTGGATTGTATTACATTCATGTCTTTCCACAGGATGACCTAGAAGTACTTGGAATTATCTTTATTTTTTTTTTTTTTTACAAACAGTCCATTTGTAAACTGCTTTCTCATTTATCATACCAACTAAGAATGAATACAGTGCCAGTGAGGAAATGATTTGTTTTTTCTACCACTTGAATGTATGAAACATGTAACACAAGCAGAAGCAAAAGCAAAATGTAGCCTGTTCCAAAGGAATGCTCCTATTAAAAGTCTGTATACTCATGTTTGGGGTGAGGGAAGGATAGGGCTTGTCCATGTTACTTTCCCTACACTGTATGGTCTCAGCTGAAGTTGCACAGAGATGCAGGCATCTTACCCATCCTGTCTCCTTGTTTCTAACAAGGAAGTGCACATCTTTGTGGAAAATGATGCAGACTCAACAAGATCACAACCTTGGTGCTAAAACTGCTCTTAATGAGGTGGTGTGTATGAATTAATTAAATTAGTTTGCCCCTCATGTGGCAAGCTCTGTTTAGTGTTTGTCTGGTTGCCTAATTTATGAGGATAAAATTATGGTACAGTCTCTGCCTTGCTTGTTTTCTTCAAAGAGATGGGCTAATTTGTAATGAAACTTTATCAATCAGATCATGCAGTCGGTCCACCCTCCCAGCTCTGACTAATGAATGTAGGCTGTTGGAGTCTTTCATACACAGCACATCCTGTTGCCGCTGGCGGGAGGGGGTGCATGGGTTTAGATTGATTAGAAGACCAGTTGTTTCTTTTCTAGAAAATAGATAACCAACTCTTCTGTTTTCTATTTCTTGGCATGTTTATGGCTTTCTGATTATCTTTCTTTTTTATACAGAGTATGTATTTAAAGTAGAAAGTGTATAAAAATGCTGGTTTATATTTGTTTGGGAGAAACCAAAGATTGTGTATTTCATATTGGAACAGTGGTAGCTAAGAACTCTCAACAATGGCTGAAGGAATAATAGTACAACCAGCCCAGGAATGGAGAGTTTTGAAAGGCAATATTCTTCAATGTTGGGAAAGTAATGAAAGGTCAAAATGAAGCTCAATAGAAAAGCCATTATGAAAGGAAGGGGGAGAATTTGGCTTTTATGTTGCTGTCAGGATTCGGGATTTGTTTTCTTTTTATTCTGACAAAACTCTTTTTGGGTGTGTTTTATTCTCTTCAATTCAAACAGTTTATACAAGTGTTATTTTAAACTTCCTTGTGTTTACATCATCATGTCTTTTGAAAAGAAACTTTTTTTTTTTATTTTTGTTATCTGGGAATTTTTAAGGACAGAGCCACTGTTTCCAAGACACACATACACTCACTCATGCATACTCACACACACACTCACACATGTATGCGTTCCTGCAACTGTTTCTCTTTGCTCTGCCTGATTGAAAAGTAAGTGCAGTGTAATTCCAGAATGCTTTAAGGGACCCCCTAAAAATTTTTATTTATTTTTATGTATATATGTAATCATTTTGAAAATGTAATTACTTCCGAGTCACTGACTAGTTATTTTATTTTATTTTATTCTATCCTATTTTATTTTTTCAGTACTGGGAAGTTGAACCCAGTGCCTCACGTATGCTTTGCAAGCACTCTGCCACTGAGCTGTATCCCCCAAAGTCCCATTTTTTATTTTTTAAATTGAGACAGGGTCTTGCAAAGTTATTCAGGCTACCTCTGGCCTCAAACCTGCAATCCTCCTGCCTCCGCCTCCTGAGTTGCTGGGATAACAGGCATGAACGACAGTGCCTGGGTGAGGCTGATTAGTTACTTTATAACACACTCACCACAGAAAGATACTTTACAAATTCAAAAATGACATAAAGCTCCACGTCAGACAGAAAGTCAGTGGCAGAACTGGATTTAGGATTTCGAGTTTTGACTTCTGTCCTGTCATCAGGCCACTAATCTGCTTGATTTTTTCCAAGAATCTGAGGCCTGAGGAAAGAAGATGTCGGCGACGCATTTCCACAGAGATGAGTCACACTGGGCGGTTTGATAGAATAAAATCTGTGTTTATTTTGCAAAGGGCTTTTGAACAGATATTAGAGAAACAAATTTCATCATTATGTTCAACTTTACACTTCATAGCATTGTACTTTCTGTTCCAATAGTTAACGGCACTAAGTTCATAGTTCTCTTCCTGTTCTCTCCTGGGAATTTTCTATTTAAAAAACAAAAGACAGATTTTTTTTTTGGTGTGTGTGTGTGTTTCATCAGACAGAGGGACTTAAAAATATCATTAGTATCCTTTGCCTGGATTATTAAATAGGTCTTTAATCTTTCTAAGCTAGGCTTTGCCTAAGTCACCTCCTTGCTATGAAACGTTCTGTGGCTCCTCACTGCCCACAGAGTTCTTCCTTCTGACATTGAAACCCTCTGTAATGCTGATGCATTTTACTTTTCCTCTGCTGGATGTGTACCATCCAGAGTGGACTAGTCCATTTTTCATGAACATACATGGTTCCAGGTTTCTCTTCTGTATGTATTTGCTCATGTATTCCCTTTCCTTGTAGTACTCATAGCATCTGCCTTTGCTGAACTGCTGCATCACTATCAAAGTACATTTGTTGATGTTGTTAGGTGCTGTCGTTCGGGTCCAACTCATAGCAACCCTACATACAGCAGAATGAAACATTACCTGACATTAGCTGGGCGCAGTGGCGCATGCCTGTAATCCCAGCAGCTTGGGAGGCGGAGGCAGGAGGATCGCAAGTTCGAGACCAGAGGTAGTCTGTGTAATTTAGCGAGACCCTGTCTCAAAAAGTAAAAAATGGGCTAGGGGTGCAGCTCAGTGGTCCAGTACTTGCATAGTATGAAAGCATGAGGCCCTGGGTCCAACCCCCAGTACCACTAAACAAAACAAAACAAAACAAAACAAAACAAAACAAAACATTACCTGACACTGCGCCATGCCTGGCACTATGTCGGTGCTTCTCTGCTATTCAGAGAGTTTTCCATAACTGATTGTTTTGGGAGTGGGCTGCCATGTCATTCCCCAAAGCCTGCAGCATCTGGTATCCCTGAGTGGTCTCCCACCTGAGCACTAACCAGGCCCCACCCTGCTTAGCTTCCAAGATCAGAAGAGATTAGACGCCAGGGTGATACAGCTGTAGACTTCAAAGTCCATATCTTATGCTATTGTCTTTTCTTGCCCAAAATATGTAAGAATTTCATCTCTAATAATCCCTCCAGCTTTATTTCACACCCCCAAAATATTTTAGCATCTTCATGCCTGACACCATTCTGGGTAGCAGGAGGACAGTGATGGACACAGGAATAAGGTTCCTGGTAGTGTGGGCCTCACTCTCTTGCTGAGAATGGGAGAGCAGAAATAAGCAAGGAAATAAAATTTAGAAAGACTTAATTTCTGATAATAATATATGCTCTGAATACGGTGAGGGAACTATGATGGCACTGTGCTGAGGGGGAGGGCGGGGCACATGAGAGCCAGGTTAGATGGAGGGAGGCAGGGTGGGTTTCCCTGGAAGGTGCTATCAGCCTGTGTCTTGAATTGGAAGAAGGAAGCAGCTATGGCAAAATCTGGAGAGGAGGAAAGGCAAGCACAAAGGCCCTGGGACAGGTGATCTTTTGGTTAGTTCCAAGAATAAGAGAAGAGACAAGTGTCTACAGCCCTGTGATCCGAGGCAGCACCAGTTAAGAGATGCCCCAAGAGAGGTGAGTGGAGGCAAGGGCAGGGAGGGATTGGCAAACCAACACAAAAGGAGTTGATTTTAAGCTCTTAGCAGAGATTTAGGCAAAATTTTAATGACATCAATCTTTGCAATTCATTTAATTTATTCTAGTCATGTGCATCTGGGAGAAAGACCCAGCAACCCATTCCCAAAAAACCATCTGCCATTGAAAACCGTATGAATAGCAGAGAAGCGCTGATACTAGTGTTTCGCCTGTTGTATGTAGGGTTGCTATGAGTTGGACACTGACTCCACGGTACCTAACAACAACAACAACAACAACAACAACAATCATGTGCATAGATCTTTTAAATAAAGGATTATAAACTCTTTGTGGGTAGAAATTATGCACTTGTCAATTTCATTCATAGATTGGCAGTAGGCAATAACTATTTGTCAATTGTTGAATGAATAAATCTTTGGGGATTCTGAAAATTATTATTTTAGGTATTTAGAATTAATATTTTACAACAGCAGAAAGAGGTAAAATCTTGCTCTAGTCTTTGCTGCTCATGATCTTTGAGGAAGAAAGAGGGTACAAAGACAGGGGGTCTAATTCCATGTGACAGTGCAACTGAAGGGCCGAGGGCATGAAGTGGGGGCCAGATTATCTGAGTTGTGTTCTCAGCTATGTCACTGACTTGCTTGATTTTTGGGAAGTTATTTAATGTCTCTTGGCCTTTATTTCCACACCAGCAAAATGGTGATACTAATAATGTTTACCTTATTAGTTTGTCATGAGTTTTAACAGAGGTCACCCATGTAGAACACTAAGAATGATGCCTTGCATGGTGAGCACCCAATAAATCCCCCAAGTCTAGGACAAAGTCTCTCCACAATGTCACTCTTGGAAGGCTCTTATTGAAAATCTTTAGGGCTGTGAGATCAGTCCTTGCCTGCTTGCCTACTCACCCTGGGATTTTAGGACAGTTATGTTGATAGTAAAGTGAAACAGAACAATTTAGTTTTTAAAAATAAACACTCAAGCAAAAACTTGTTTTTTTTTAAGATTTGTAGCCCCTAAGAAATGTATCTTTAATAAGTAATATGTGGGAGAGATAGGTACAGCCTGTCAAATAGCAACATTCTAAATACATCTTACCAATTTTCTTTCCTGATTGATTCAGCTATAAAATTGTGCACATGAGAAATCATAGCCTGGCTTTAGCTCTGATGGTACTATATTCTGTAACTTCTATCATTTTACATATTTACAAATATACCCTGCAGCCTCATTATAGCACTACCTTCAGTGCCTTTGTCGAATGACTGTGTTATAGGTGAGATCATTTTCTAACCGCTTTCCTCTAGTACAAAGACCAGGATGGCTCAGTGTTACAACATACTCCATGCTTCATGGCGCTTGTTGAAACCTCAAATAGTGGAGAGATGAGCTATTGTACCCTGGGAAGAAGCCAGTAGAACTTGTATAATTGTCACAAGCAAGGTGTGAAGTAGTAAATTCAGCCTACCTGCTTTAACCAAATTATGTTTTAGAAGTTGATTTGGGGCAACCTCACATTACATAAATTCATTCTTTAGATGCTTTTCCCTTTTTATTGTCATTAATACACTGAAATTTTGGATTGGAAAACATGGTATAAACTAATGGTGGAATTCAGACTGGAGTCCTTTGAGGGTGTGGTTTAGTGTTGCCTTTCCAACTCTTGAATAATTCTGAACACTTTAACCAGCCAAACAGAAAAATCCCTCAAGGCTTTTTGTACAGTTGTTTTGTTTCTTTCCTGCTACTCCCAGTAACATTATATAAGTTACCTGGAAATTATGCAGCTTGGGTGACCTGAACCAGGCATTCAAAATACCTGGAATTCTCACTTCTTCAAACATAACAGCGAAGCTGGGCAATTTGGAGATGATAAGGAAGAATTCAGGGGAAATATTGTGACTTCACATTTAAACTTCAGGGCCTGGAACCCCAGTGAGTTGAGAGGCCGAGGCAGGAGGACTGCGAGTTTGAGTCCTGAGACCTCAGCTTAGTGAGACCCTGTCTCAAAAGTAAAAATTATAAAAGAGGCTGGTAGTGTGGCTCAGTGGTGGAGCACTTGCCTAGCATGCACAGGCCATGGGTTCAACAACCCATTACCCCAAAATAAATAAATAAATAAATAAATAAATAAATAAGAAAAATATGACATTATAAGTGAGTGATGCCTTCTTTAATTACCATTCTTTTCATGTTGTCAAAGCCAGAAAGGACAGAGACAATGGTTTTATTTCTCTGGGAGTTTGAAGGGTAGTTTGGCTTTTCAAAATATTTGAGTAAACTTTTAAGTAACCTCCTATGTTGTGGCATATCCAACTGAATTTGTTGTCATAGAAAAAGTCATGGCATTCACTTTGTCTTTACTGTCAATATAGAAAGTGATTTATAACACTTAGAAATTACCCACAATCAAAAATCCCAACCACTTCGCCTTTGCTAGGAAAGGACTCTCTTGGCATTTAGCTGTAGAGATAGAGCTGCATTCCTTGCCCTACCACACCCTCCCCATCCCTATGGTTCTTTTGATTTCCATTCTCAAATATGTACCTTCTCTGGTTCTGTTTGTTAATAAGCAGTTATTCATAAGTGGTGCAATTTTGGATGTTGGTATGTTATGAGATATACTTCACAACTTAAAAACTCTTTAATCAAACCTTTGAACCTAAACCAGAATTGGCTTGTGTCTTTTTGATGTTGTTATTTTGGAAACCAACCTAAAAGTAACCATTGTTCCCCAGTGTTCACTTAAACTAAAAAGAACTCAGCATATAAATTTGTTATTGGTTGATACTTTTTAATGGAGTTTTTTTTTTTCAGTATTGAGGGTTGAACCCAGGGCCTCACACATACTAGGCAGGTGCTCCACTGTTGAGCTGCATCCCCTGCCCCTTTTTTATTTTTTCATTTTGTGACAAAGTGTTGCTAAGTTGAATAGGCTGCCTCTGCATTCAAAATCTTCCTGCCTCAGCTTCCCTAGTCACTAGGATTACAGGTGTGCACTGCAGCACCCACTTCTTAAATTCTTTAGATTTGAGTTCTCGAGGACCATTTTATAAATTATCTTTCTGAAAAGTTTTCTGATACTTTATGTACTTTTGGGACTCATTTATGTTTCTAAGTACAGGAAGAAAAAGGAACAAGAGCCAGAGGGTTTTCATATTTCCTTTCAAGTCCTCTGGCTCTGTACTTACTTCATACTTGCTTCCTTTGATTAGACTAAGTTTCTGATATGCTAGGGGCATGTCTTACAGTTTGGTCCATGCCCTCAGCAGACACTTCATTGAATGATTAAGTCACTCTGATACTTGCTTCCCTTAGTACCTGGGGGTTGAACCCAAGGCCTTACTCATGCTAGGCATATGCTCTACCACTGAGCTGTACCTCAAACCCCGTTCTTATTTTTCTAGACAGGTTCTCACTAAATTGCCCAGGCTGCCTCTGGCCTCAAACTTGTGAATCTCCTGCCTCAGCCTCTCAAGTTACTGGGATTACAGGCATGTGCCTTGGTGCCTGGCTCCGATACTTCCTTAGTTGTAGCCAAATTGTACATGAACTAAATCTCACTCTCTTGAGTAAATATCAGGTGACAGTTACATGTTCTTAATTTGATAATGGTTCACTTATAACAAGATGGAAATTAACTCTTCTGCTAACAACTTTATAGCAGAAGTGACTGTAGATAGTAGATTAGCAGTGGTAACTCAAGTTGCTGTGCTATCATGCTATCAGAGAGTGATTTTTTTTCTTTTTGCAGTGCTGGGGATCAAAGTCAGACCCATTACTTTACCACTGAGTTGTACTTCCTTCCAGCCATAAAATGATTTTTTAAAGGTAAAAATTATACCACATACAATAATATTCAATACTAATTATACTACCATCATATATATTTGGAGATAAATGTATTAAACTCTGGGAATAATTGGTTCTTTAAGTAATATTATTTTTTATAGTTTTTCATTATACTAATAGGAAAAGAATGATTAATTTGTTTTATGCTATCATCCCCTTTTTCATTTTATTTAGTAGTTATGTTTTATAGAAAATTGTAGCACACTGGAACTGCCTCACCTGTAGACATTTGTTATACTAAGAATGCTGTACGTTGTACTATAAAACACCACAAAATTGTCTTCTCGAAAGCTTATTATTTCCAGGTAAGAATTAAGGTAGAGCATGAAGCTCAGAGAATTGGATCCTCTTTGAAATTCAGTTACTTCCATGTGCTGTGACTTCAGGTAAGTTTTGTAACCATTCCATGTCTTAATTTCCCTTCTAAACGATGATAATCATAATCTGTGCTATGTGTTTCATGCTGTTGTTATGAGGATAAAATGAGATAATAAATGTGAAACACTTTGAAATTTTCTAAGTTGTTATTATCTGCTCTCATTTGTGTTAGATGGCCTCGATTAGAAAACATTCTAGTATCTTGCCTTGGCAACCGATCTTCAGGGAGCAGTAAACCCATCAGGTCCCATGATTATCTTACCTTTATATATTTTACAGGTACAAGAGGAGCTATTTATGTTTTGTTATTACCCTGCCTAGTCCTGTCTGCTGTAGGGAGGGGGAAGAGTATGGAGTTATTTTCCTACCTAGTCACTCTATGTATATGTTCTGTGCACCAATGTTATTCACTTAGATTTTTTTCTTCTTTATTTAAGGCTGAAAATCCTGAGGTTTTCATTGTGGGCAGAGAATCTCAATAGATACCATTATTTCTAAAGAGCTATATACTTTTCAATTCTTTCACATCACCTAATACATTCTACAAACTGAGGAAATGATGAATTAGTACTAGTACTTCTGCTTTTAAGGAGGATTGTACCACTACTGACACTGACTTTTTTTATAAAAAGGAAACAGTTTTTCTTTTAGAGAGTTTAAGATGTACAGTAATGTTGCCCTGCAAAGAGTTCCTGATACTCTTTGTCTAGTGTCATCTATTATAGACATCTGACAGTAATGTTGTTAGGTGCCATCAAGTCAGGTGTAACTCATAGCAACCCTATGTGCAACAGAATGAAACAGTCCCAGATACTGCGCCATGTCCAGCCTGTTCTCAGTGCTTCTCCGCTATTCGTAAGGTATTCAATGGCTGATGGTTTCAGGAGTGGGCTACTGAATCCTTCTCCCAAGCCTACAGCACTCGGTATTCCCACATGGTTTCCCATCCAAGGACTAACCAGGCCTGACCCTGCAAAGCTTCCAAGATCAGATGAGATTAGATGCCAGGGTGGTATGGCTGTGCACTCTGACAGTAATATGGTACATTAATTACATTACAGCTAATGAACCAGTACTGATAAATTAATATTAACTGATGTCCATATTATGCTGCTATTTTCTTAGTTTTTCCATAATATCCTCCTTTTTTCTGATTTAGAGTTCCATTCAGGATCCCATATTACATGTAATATCAAGTCTCTTAGGCTTCTCTGGACTATCACAGTTTTTTACACTTTCCTTGTTTTTGGTGGATATTCACAGTGTTAAATACTACAGACACTGCCCTTTAACCAAAAATTTTGTTTGCTCATTAGAAGAAAATAGAGAGACTCACACTCCCTACCACAAATTAACCCCCAGAATGTGAAAAGTATATCATTTATTGGACACTTTAAAAGGCTATCATTTATTGTTGTTGTTAGGTGCCATCAAGTCAGTATCTGACTCATAATGACCCTACATACAACAGGTGAAACACTATTGTCAGTACTTCGCTGCTATTCATAGGGTTTTCAGTGGCTGATTGTTTTTTGGGAGTGGGCTGCCAGGTCCTTCTCCCAAGCCTACAGTATCTGGTGTTCCCAGGTGGTCTCCCTTCCAAATACTAACCAGGCCCAACCCTGCTTAGTTTCTGAGATCTGACAGGATCAGATGCCACAATAGTATGGCTGCAGGCTACCATTTATTAGCCTCCTCAAATTCAACCCCTTTTAGCAAACTAGTTTGTAAAGTAAATAAATGGATTGAATACTGGGAAAGAATATGTTGACAAGTGTGCTTATTGCAACTAATAATATTTATTTGATGAAGAAGAAGGGGTTAAGAAGTCATCAGAAGGCTTAACTGGCATCCATATATATTTGAATTTTCTTATTTAAGTGTATTTCTTAACTTTTTAATGCACTCTTGAAGTTTCATATCTTAAAGCTAAACACCTGAGACCTTGTGTATGGAAATAAATCTAAACTATTTGACATCCCATTCTTTCATGAGAGACCAATTTTCACCAAAAGTATCAACAACAAAATGCATAAGTATCACTTGTAGACTCTAAGAAGTGATTCGGGTATGGTAACATTGTTTAGCATCACTTGCCAATGATAAGATGTCCTTAAGTGTTTATTATAACCCTGAGTCTCTGTTTCTATTAATACTTGATGGGATTGAGTCATTGGTTTTTCAAGGTAACTTTACTGAAGTCTGTGAAATTATTACTTTTCATCATTTCAGGGTCACTATTGGCATTGGATCTTATACCCTAGAACCTATCCTTCCCTTATTTGCAATGGTGCAATTTTACTACGCTTCCCATAATAGATGTACCATAGTGTGATATCTGTGTTAATTTAGGCAAAATATTTCTCCTGGGGGAAAATAGTTTTTATCTGTGCCTCACAAGAAGATGAGACTTTTCAGAGACCTTTATATCCAGGAGAATGAGGCCAAACAATCAGAATTAAGCAGGTTCCTTTACAACCCAACTTTTAGTTGGTTACCAGAATTATCAGCCCTTTGATATGTTTTCATTGGTTCTATAAGTTGGACTTTGAGTTGTGAAACCCTTTCCATCCAGTCTGAAGTGTATGAAGCTAGCAGGCAAATATGAAGGGGAGGCAAATTGTAGCACTTCCTTCCTCTTTTGATTCATTTGAGTGAGGTTACCAGGCTCAAGGATTTGATTAGGACCAAAAATTGGGGGAGTATGTGTGTCTGCCTGTAGTTTTCACTTTAACCAAAGCTGTTTATACCTTTTTGCCTCAAAGCAATTAAATGGAGTGAACATCTTGGGTTCCTAATTTGGCAAATGTATTTGGAACATGTGTCAACTTGCTGGTTTATGGTTTACCTTTAAAAAAATTCTACTGGGAGTGTGAAACAGAAAATCCCTGCAACAGTGAAAGGCAAAGCATTTTCTTTTGCTATAAGGAAAAATAGCCTATGAAAGGTAGACCGAGTTCTATTATGTACATACTTTGAAAAGGAGTGTTAATTGCCACAGGCGATCTTGGACTTGAAATGTGAGCTCAGTGTTTTATGAGAACTTCATATATCTATTCCTTTTCCCCTTCATCAGCCCTGTATCTCTTTACTCTGCTTTATGATTTCCTATATTAGTCAATCAAATATGCTTTCGTTGCTGCTGCCCTTCAAAGGACTTTCATGCATTTCCACTTTTAAATGTTTTATTCCAGTATAATTTCTAATATTCTAAATGTATAATTTATCATTTTGCATCACTTGAGAATTTTTTTTTCAACCACATACAGCCAATTTGTGAGTCTACTGAACATTGCTTTGGTGATGGGTGTGGTAGAGATGTTCAGGACTATCATAATTAGTATAATAAAGGAGGTTAAAATGGCCTTGGAAAGGCTGTCCTAGAAGAGTAGACTTCTGGGCCCTTCCCAGAAAGCATGTTTTAGGTACTGCCACAGGCAGGAAAAATTTCCATGTAAGGGCCCAATTCAAGTCAGTTACAGATCAGTTGCTTGGTTTTTACCACAAATGTAAATCACAGAACCCACCATACAGAGTCATCTGTAATTTCCCCATTAACCAGTTCCTTCATTGTAAATGCAAACCAACCCAGTGTGAAAGGCTACCACCCAGGCAGTCACCCTGGCATGGAGAGAAGAGAGAGGAGGGGGGGGAGAGAGAGAGAGAGAGAGAGAGAGAGAGAGAGAGAGAGAGAGAGAGAGAGAGGAAGAACGAAGGGAGGGAGGGAGGGAGGAAGGAAAAGAAAGAAAAGGAAGGAAGGAAGGTAGGAAGGAAGATGTTGGGGTTTGGTTGGTCTGTTTTGGTTGGCTTTGAGATGAAAATAACAGGGAGAAGTATGTCTTACCTCTTATTTTGAATGTGGCAGCTCTTTTGGTATTTTCTGATTCTTAAAATCTTTTCTGAGGGGCTGATATCACTCTTAGCCATGTGTTTTAGAAACTTGGTTCTAATGTTGAAGTTAAAATAGGCACATAGGCATATTGGGGTGTTGTGCTTCCAGTAACGGTTAACAAATGAGCAGTACACAATAAAAAGGAAATGAGAGAGTTTCTCCATGCCCATTTTGGATATTTATATGGATTTTGGAGTTCTTCATGTGCCTCCAACCCACCCACACAACACCATTAAAAAATATGGTGTATGTATCAAATGCAGCCTGAATTTCCATGAAAGCATTCCAAAAGAAACTATGAGTTGCCCATGTAACCAACTTTTCCTGAATTTTCCTGTGTAAGTGGAAAAAAATAGCTGTTTGGGTTTCAGCCACACTTGGGCACACTGGCTTCTTACCTGTTTCAAAATGTGCTTGCATAGTACCACTGGTTATCTCTAGAGAAAAGGCTTTGTAAATAAAGGTAACAGGCTAATTTATTTTATATTAAGTAGGAGGAAAACAATGTTAAAAGTACTACAAAATCAACGTATCACCTCCCCCACTTGAATGTTCAGTGCTAATCTTGGGAATAATTTTGGAAAATCACAGGGCAAAATTCCAAGAAACAATTCTTTTCTTTGATTAAGAACTCTATACAAGTATAAACTAAAATCAAAATCTTTTCTAGGTATACAAGTCCTTTTCTTGTTTTGGATATTGATAGGGTATGTTGTTGTTGTTGTTGTTAGGTGCTGTTGAGTTGGACCTGACTCATAGTGAACCTTGTATGACAGAACAAAACACTACCCAACACTGTACCTGTGCACACGGATCTTTTTATGTTTGAGCACAATGTTACAGACACTGTGTATCTTCTCATTTTGAGTCATGCCACAACAACAAATAGAGGGACTTTCTCCATTCCTGTCATTAAGATTGACTTTATGTTGAGGAGGCAAGTCTTCCCCAGGCATTTCTTGAATGCCTTCCAGCCTGGGGGTCTCATTTTCTGGCATTATATTTGACAGTGCTTCTCTGCTATTCATAGGGTTTTCAGTGGCTAATTGTTTCTGGAGTGATCTGCTAGGTCCTTCTCCATAGTCTGTTTTAGTCTGGGAGCTCAGCTGAAACCTGTCCACCATGGGTGGTACTGCTGGTATCTGAGATACCGGTGGCATATCTTTCAGCATCATAGCAACACACAAGCCCCCACAGCATGACAAGCTCACAGACATGAGGGAGTAATAGAGTATATAACCCCCCAAAGCCAAATAAATAAATGGTTGCTCATCTGTTTATTGCCGCATCTGTCCTGTGTCATTGTTTTGCTCCTCACATACGGCCAAGCATCATGCTGAGTGAGTAAAGTCCATCTAAATTGCAGGAAGGCTTGTGAACCCAAGAGATGTTCACTATCGGGGCATCTACACAAATTGTGTCCACTATTGCTGTGTGTAGTACTGAATGAATTTGAAACTAAGTGTTTTTATACATCACATTAAAAGTTATAAAATATTTGGGGTGCATTTGTGTGTTATTTTTCTTAGTCAGAAATCCCAATGTGTAGTTTGCAAAATCTGAGGAGAAAAATCAAACCCAGTTGATGTGGACGAGAAAGTGAAAATCTACACCCCTCCATCACTATCATGGTTAATGACAGGAGTACATTAAATATGGTATATTTATATATCAGGAAGCTGGTTCAGAAGAGGGTATGGACCCAGGGACGTCATTGCTAATGTCAGATGGATATTAGGCAAAAGCAGAGAATACTAGAAAGATGTCAGTATCTGTGTTTTACCAACTGTGCAAAGGCATTTGGCTCTGTGGATCACAACAAATTATGGATATCATTGTGAAGAATAGCAATACCAGAGCACTTAATTGTACTCAAGAGGAATCTGTATGTGGACCACGAGGCAGTTGTTCAGATAGAATAAGGAAATACTGCCTGGTTTAAAGTCAGGAAAGGTATGCGTCAGGGCTGTATACTTTCATCATACCTCTTCAATATCTATGCTGAGCAAATAATCCAAGAAGCTGAGCTTTATGAAGAACATGGCATTAGGATTGTACAAGACTCATTAACAACCCTAGTTATGAAGATGACACAACTCTGCTTGGTGAAAGTAAAGAGGATTTGAAACATTTACTGAGGGAGATCAAACAACATAGCCTTCAGTATGGATTGCACCTCAACATTGACAAAACAAAAATCCTTACAACTGAGTCAGTAAGCAACTTCATGATAAATGGAGAAAAGATTGATGCTGTCCAAGATTTTACTTTGGTTGATTGGTTCTACAATCAACACCCAGAGAAGCAGCAGTCAAGAAATCAAAAGATGCATTGCATTGGGGAAAGCTGTTGCAAAAGACCTCTTTAAAGTTTGAAAAGTAGCCAGGCGCTGTGGAGCATGCCTGTAATTCCAGTGACTCAGGAGGCAGAGGCAGGAGGATCACAAGTTTGAGACCAGAGGCAGTCTGCATAATTTAGTGAAACTCTGTCTCAAAAAGTAAAAAAATGGGCTAGGGGTGCAGCTCAGTGGTACAGCACTTGAAAAGCATGCAAGTGTGAGGCCTTGGGTTCAACCACCAGTACCAAAAAAAAAAAAAAAAAAAAAAAAAGGTTTTGAAAAGTAAAGATGTCACATCGAAGATGAAGGTGTGCCTGACTCGTGTCATGGTATTTTCAGTCACATTATATACTTGTGAAAGCTGGGTATTGAACAAGGGAGACAGAAGAATTAATACTTTTGAATTATGGTGCTGCTGGTGAATATTGAATATACCATGGACTGTCAAAAGAACCAATAGATCTGTCCTACAACAAGTGCAACCAGAGTGCTCCTTGGGAGCTAGGATGGCTAGACTGTGTCTTATGTATTTTGGACATGTAGTCAGGAGGGGCCAATCCCTGGAGAAGGACATCATGTTTGAGAGAGTGGCGGGTCAGGGAACAAAAGGAAGACCCTCAACTAGATGGATTGACACAGTGGCTGCAACAATGGACTTAAACATTAAAAAGATCATGTGCTTGGCACAGTGTTGGGTAGTGTTTCATTCTGTTGTATAGGTCACTGTGAGTCAGACCTGACTTGATGGCCCCTAGCAGCAACACCATCACCCTCAGAGCCACCTTTGCTGGTAAGAGGTGTCCTGGTCTCTCCTTGGGAATATGGTCAACTTGTCATCTGAAAATGGGCAAATGTTAATTGAAAGATGTACCATAGACAATAACTTTTAACCACTTGACAGTTCTGAATTTTACTGAATAATCTAGAGGCAAGAATTCCCATAAACTCCCGGTTATTTGGAAACAGGAAGTTTTTTTGTGAAGGGAAATAGCAAGCAATCTTACTTGTCGGCCTGTCTCCTTTCTCTTTATTCATCTTCCCTTTCACTCCCACTCTTGTGAAGAAGCCGTGTTGCAGCGATGCCTTGAGTTCCTGCCAGGCATGATTGTGGGTGACCGAACAGCCTTCCCCAAGCCCACTGGCACCCAGGGGAATGGAAGCGTGCCTCCCCCAACACATTTCACTGCTCGCCCCTCTCCCACGTTCTCCCTCTCACTTGTCAGATGTAGGTTTGGATAGTTTCCCCTCTTCAGCCCGATATTGGACTGAGTATCTGATTCTGAGAGGTGAACAAGTACACAGAGATCTACAGGAGGAGATGATTCCAATTTCTCTATCAGAATCATTTAGGAAAAGGGAGTTGAAGTTACTGAATGTCAGAGTGCAAACATCACTGCTCTCCTTTTTAAGAGATGTGGACATCTGTGTTGGCACAAAAAGGTCACTTGAGGCCTAAGGGGTTTCACATTGTTCCTTTAAGTTAGACCTTCAGTGCAAACTATTTTCAACACTTGCCATGAAGAACAAATGACCTTTAGTTACTTGCCCAGAAGACAAATGGTACATTAACACAATAAATATAGTTTGCTGGGATCTCATCCATTCCTGGCTTTAACTTTCTGCTAGATCTTAAAAATATAGAATTCTTGAAATCCCTAATATCTTAAAATTAGCTTGGGATACTTTATTTTTTGGATTTTATGTATATTTTATAATAAGGCTGTATAATGTAAATCACCCAGTAGTTTCTACATGCTTTGAAAGCCCTTTAAAACAATCTGTACTTTATTTAGAGTGGATAGATTAAAAGAGGTCTGTACAAGAATGGGGTTAGGGTTACGGGTGTATTTTAAAATATCGATAGTTCTTAGGGCAAAATTAATGATTAGATATTGAATGTTTTCAATATTAAATGCAAAAGTTTCTAGTCAGATCTAACTGTACATCTAGTGATATCATAGATGTTTTTTCAATAGGTGGATCAGACATGCATTGTGTCTAAGAACTTGACAATTTGTTTGAACAAACAAATAATAGAATGTGACCTGTGGAATAAGGAGCTGAGAAGTTTTTTTTAAAACCTTAAGTAAAAGCAAACCATTTAAGTGAAACTTGAATGAATCCAAAATGAATTATTCAATTGTCTAAGTAATTTATTCTCTTTTTAAACATCACATCTTTTGACAATTTGACAAACTAAAAACTAAGTATTTTAGTTTTGCTGAAGGGAACTACGACTCATTTACTTTTCCTCTACTGTGTTTTAATCAGGAGATAAAGGTATCACCCCATTCCTTCTATAGAGAGGATGAGAGTCAAACTCCTACCTTCTGTTCTCTGGTTAGAGAATACACTTAATACTAATGTCATCCTGACTTGAAAACTCTATTGAAAGTTTCATGCTTGGAAAAAAGAGAGGACAGGCTACTACAACTTAGTGGGCAGAGACATTTATTCATCTCCCAGCAGCTGTTTCTCTAGGAAAGCAGACATTAGAAGTCATAAGGATAACTTATTTGGCAGGGATCCAGAGTTAAGTATGCATGGTCCTCCCTGGGAGAAGTATCTCCAGAAACTGAATGCCAGTGGTGATTTTTGTTGTTCTGGAATATCTCTGTTTCTTAAGTGGAGTATTAAGGAGGATTTTTAACTTGCATATTTTCAAAATGAGGGAATGGGCTATGTAAAATATTCAAAGAATGATTAGGGAAATATTTATCTTCTTTTTGCAAATCTAGTTTTTTGTGAACCTTTAATGAAAATTCGTAGAATATTCTGCCGATCTTTCTTATGTAGTTACCTTAAAGTATTTAATTTTTATTTGTAAAAGAAATATTGAAGCCAGGTGCTATGGTTTGTTCCTGTCATCCCAGCTACTTGGGAATCTGAGGCAGGAGGTTCGGAAGTTGAAGGCCAGAGGCAGCCTGTACAACTTGGCAAGACCTTGTCTCAAAATAAATGAATGAATGAATGAATACATAAATAAATAAATAAATAAAGAAAGAAAGAAAGAAAGAAAGGGCTAGGGGTACAGCTCTGTGGTAGAGCACTTGCCTAGCATGCATGAGGCCCTGGGTTCAACCCCTAAGTACTTAAAAAAAGTTTTTAAAAAATAATATTTAGAGAATGTAGGTTGGGTTTTGTTTGTAAACAAATATTTCCTACATTTTTTAAATTTAATCTTTGTTTTCTAATAAACTAAACAAGGCATTAAATATTTTGGTTCTAACTCTAGATTATTTAGAAATATACAATGTTTTCAAGGAATAATTCATGGACTTATTTTATTGGTGGGCTGTAGGTAGGTAGGATGGTCAATGATAAACTTTGATCAACTTTTTAAAAAAATCAACTTCTGATTTACTAAAATTAGGAGTTTGTTTAATGTTCTTTTCTAGGTGTTGTACAGGAAATTACAACTAGTTTTAATGTATTTTCTTTTAGATGCCATGATATATCCTAGAAAATGTTTAATGGTCTTCCTGCCTGCCTTCTTTTCTTCTTTCCTTCTTTTCAATTTTCTAAACAGGAATGGTTGATGGCAGGAATGCATTAGATGTAGTATATTTAGATATCAGCAAGGTATTTGTTGATATTGAAAACTATGGCATTAGAGCCAAACAATGCTGATGACATGGGTAGATACTATACGGAAAACTTCCAGTGTCTTGCCAGAGGGCTGTTTCTCCCAGATGAGCACCTTGCTGGTAGATGATCACATTTGAAGGGCCTTCCAGAGTGGAATAAATTGGTAATGTGTTGGTTGACTGTATCAAGATTCAAATTCATCTCAGCAGGATGGAATGGTAGATCATTGCCATTGGGATGAACATAAAATCTCTTCATAAGAGAAAACAGTGAAGACCTGATTTTCTCATATCATAAGGAAAAGAGCTAGTAGTTTTTAAACAACTCAACGTGGGCTAACATATTGTATCATGAGAATTGTTTGGGTTGTCCTCAAACTTAGCATGATTTTGAGTCACATCAATGGAAACTGAACATGTAGAGAAAGAGCAGTAAAACCCAAATGGTATTACTACTACTACCCAAACTACTAGTGGGACCATTACATACTAGATGTTTTATTTCTAACTAGTGTTATGTCACACCTTTAAAAAATTACAGAGGATAGCAATAAGAATGTAGAGTGATTTTGGGGAAGATCCAGAAGAAAAGAAATTCCAGGGCAGAGGTGGCTCCCAAATACAAAATATCTGTGAACATTTAAGTATACTTGAATTTCTTACATGATCATTATAGGGACCTCGCTGTGAGCTTAATGAAAGGAAGGGCTTTCTATTACAAGTGCTTCACATTGGAGTGGGCTTTCATGACAAACAATGGACTTCTAGCTGCACGCCTGTAATCCTAGCAATGACTAAACCAGGAGGATGGGAAGTTCAAGGCCAGAGGCAGCCTGTGTAACTTAGTGAGACCCTGTCTCAAAATAAACAAAAATAAAAATAAAAAAGGGTTTAGGGGTTTAGCTCAGTGGTAGAGCACTTACTTAGCATACATGAGTCCCTAGGTTCAACCCCTAGTACTGGGGGAAAAAAAGTGAACTTCCCAGACACATTGCACTGGCACTGAGTAAATTACTAGTTGACATGTCAGAGAAAAAACTCACATCCGGTAATTATCAGACCAGGTTACTTCTATGTCTCTTTGAGGCTCTGAGATACTTTAGTTTTATATTATCTATATGTGTTGTTGCCTGCAGGCATACCACTGTAGCATCAGATCCCATCAGACCTCAGAAGCTAACCAGGGTGGGGCTTGGTTAGTACTTGGATGGGAGACTGCCTGGGGACACCAGGTGCTGTAGGCTTGGGAGGACCTGGCCGCCCACTCCCAAAAACAATCAGCCATTGAAAACCCTATGAATAGCAGAGAAGCACTGACAGTAGTGTTTCCTCTGTTGTACGTAGGGTCACTATGAGTTGGACACCGACTCAATGGCACCTAACAACAACAACATATGTGTTGCCAGTTAATCTATTATTTGTGTTGTATCTCAGAACATGACTGGAAAAATTGAAAAGGCCTGCAGGAAAAAAGATATTGTCAGGAGGCATGCGGTATATATTTATGGAATATAGTGGATTATTTATAAAACCATTAGAAAATAGCTACTTAAAAGACCTGCATGTTTTTGACAGGTGGTAAAAGAAAGATAAGTATTTCAAGGTTGAGGAGAGAGGTGATAAAAACATTTTTAATCCTATTGTACAAAAAAGTCTTATTGTGGGAAAGTGTATAATAGTAATAGTTACCAATTGTTGAGACCTCTTATATACCAGCTTTTTTTCTTAGTGCTTTTCAGATATGTTCTTTATAGTCATCACAACAAATGGAAGGGTACTTGAAGGTGATATACACTTTACAGATTGGAAAAAACCAAAACCAAAACCAAAAACAAAAGCCTAACATAGAATGGTTACCACATAGCCATGCTGAGAATTGAAATCTTTCTGATCCAGTCTGTTTCTTTCCACTAAAAAATCTTCCTAACAATTTGGTTGGACAATTCTATGCTTTTAATAAACCTGCAGCCATACCACTTTGGCGTCCAATCCTGTGAGATCTCAGAAACTAAGCAGGATCGGGCCTGTTTAGTAATTGGATGGGAGACCGCCTGGGAGCACAAGGTGCTGTAGGCTTGGGAGAAGGACCAGCAACCCACCCCCAAAACACAATCTGCCATTGAAAACCCTGTGAGTAGCAGAGAAGCGGTAACAATACTGTTTTTTCCTGTTGTATGTTGGGTCACTCTAAGTTGTACACTGACTTGATGGCACCTAATAACAACAACATGCTTTTAATGCTAATTCTGAGCTACTTACACCCTAATATAAGCTACTGGTAAAGTTATTTTTTAATAGCCTCCAAGATTGAAGTTTTGATTATAAGGGCTAGAAAAATCTTGGAATTGTTCAGATAATTTGAAGCCAAGAACTGCCCAAATGTTATTTTAATTATCTGGCCTATGTTCTCATTATTATTTGTTGGGATGTGGTATTCACATTTTTCTGTCTTCATTCTGCTGTGATATATTATTTGTGTTCTGTTGAATAACTTGTGTTTATTTCCTTCCACTATTTTACTTGAACCCATGTCAACTTTTCTGTGCAGGCCATTTCCCCCAATACCTAAATTCTCTCATTCCTTTCTTTACTGTCAGAATCTTGGGAATCCTCCCTTAAGCTCCAGTTCCTGAATCTGCATTATATCTCACTATCCTTTAAAAATTTCTCATCCCTCTGAATACAGAAGTATTTATTTTCTACACATTAAAAGAATTATTTCAGCAAAAGGCCTTACATTATTCAATTTTATCATTTGTATATTTTACTTCCACCTCCAGATTTAAACTTTTTGGATTCAATCTTATCCAAAGCCATGGACTGAGAAGAATACAAGTTAATTAGGCTAAAATAATTTGGATGGGAAGAGGTCCTAAATGTTGAGAATGATTTCAGACATGTTTTTGACACAATGATTTTCCAAAGGAAAGTGAGGACTGTTTCTTATGATGCATGTACAAGGTTAATTCCCACTGGGAAAATATAGTTCAGTTTCTTCAAGAGAGTTAGTTTATCGCAAGCAGGAGTAAGAAATTCAGCAGGAGTAAGAAATCCAAACACACACACACACACACACACACACACACACACACACACACACACACACACACACACACGCAGACACACACACCCCGAAACCTGGGTCCTCCAGAGTCTAAAGGTCTGAAGGCACTCAGCTGTGATTTATTCTTTCCTAGAAGATAGAAGCAACAAATGTAGTGTTCCTAATTAATATGATTTAAAACATTGTCAGCTAGCAAAAGGCAAGATGATTCAAGATTATCTCCAATGAGGCATTTGATTTCTTTAACTCATTTTTTAATTCAAGAAATTATGGTTCTTGCCCTCAAGTAGTTTATAATCTTTTGAATCAAAATTAACCAAAGGAGGGAACACTTCAGTAAAATGTTGCCTTCCTAGTAAGCCAAATGGAAACAATCAGAGACAAGCCACAAAAAAGATTAATGAGTTGAAGGGATTGACTTATGAGAAAAGATTAGAAGAACTAAATATATATAGCTTGGCTAAATGAATACTATGTATGGTCAGACACATGATAAATAGCCAAATTTACTCCTTTGTAAGACTTTTGAGACCAAGGACTCTCCATTCAAGCAAAATGATGTTTATCAATACTATAAACTTTGCAAATTTCTTGCAGCACTCTCAAGTTAGCAACATATACAAACCTGAAATGGAATGGTCAATACAAATATAACTCATGTTGGCCCTTTGCAGCTTCATAGATAATCAGATTCAACATACTTTGCTTTCATAGAGAGTGAATTATTTCAAAAGAATTTAGGAAAGCAGTCGGAGGGAAAAGCAGTTGGAGGACTTCCTGTGTTGTTTTGGAGACAGAACTAATGAAGAAAATGCAAAAGACTGATTGTGAAATGATTTTTACATGTGCCCTTTAAAATGTGAAAAATGCTGAGGAAGACTAACTTATGTCCAATTTAGGCTCATTGGAGCCAGATTTTTCTTACCTGGTAGTTAAACATTTAGTAGTTTATGTCAATAGGTAGGTAATTTGTTGTTGTTGTTGTTGTTGTTGTTAGGTGCCATCAAGTCCTTATCCAACTCATAGTGACCCTCATAGGGTTTTCAATGGCTGACTGTTTTGGGATTGCCTTGGGAGTGGATTAGTTTAGTTAATTGTAAAATGACCTAGGAAAGCAAGCAACTGTTAAAAGAGGAGACACTTTGGAGGTGACCATACCTGCATCCTTAAAACAAAGGAGTCCCTCTGTCCTTGCAAAGTGGAATGTTGATGGAATACTCAAGCACTCACTTGCTATAGTCCTGATTAAGAAAACTGCCCTGGTGATTATCATCTTATCTGAGACAAAAGCTTGTGGTGCATTTGAATAAATGAATTATAGTGACCAAGAATGGGGATGCCCCAAACAAGGTTTCGTTTTTTGTGGTGAGTGATTTGGAAAAGCCCATAAGAACTTTCACTGAAAGAGAAATTTGCTGTAGAGCTAAGTTAATTCACCAGGTATCTTCATTTTCCAGAAAAGTCTGCATGTAGTTACTCTCCTTTGTTTGGGTAAAAGAAAAGGGAGCATTATCTTCAATACACAGTTTTATTTTTGAAGACTAGAAAAACTAAATGCTTTTTTAAGGAAAATTGAGGAACCTTGCTAAAATGTCTCTGTTATTACTCAACAAACTGGGAAATAAGTGTCAGTATAACTGAATGTGAGTCATCTTAAACATTGTTTTAACTTTATTTTCACAGTAGTTATCTGTATTTTCATTCTACTTGCTACACTGGGGTATTGATGGTGAGGAACCATGTTTTTACAAGGATATTTATATTTGCATGTCTATGTATATTTATATATTTATGCACACACCTAAGTAACATATATATAAATTTAATTTTCCACCAAAGAACAAATGTAGACATGAATAACATATACCAATGAGATACTTTAGAACAGCCTTTTAAATGTAGTACTCTAAAACTTCAAGTGAGAATATTTATTAAGTTATCCACATATTATGTTTTTTTTAATGTTCTATGTGGTCTTTTAAAGACACGTTCTATACAAATTGAAAGTAGTATCATCAAGTCAAACAAATGGAAACATATCATGGAATACAATTTTTCTAGAATGATAAACTTAGGAATTTCTACTTTATAGGTGTACTCAGTTCATAGATATACTGTTTGTAGAAGGGTTGGACATAATGAAATTGAATTTCAATAAAAAGGTGTGAACATTTTCATTTCTCAGGAGATTTAGCATTCTGTGCTGATCAAGGATTATGTACATCTTCACACTGGTGTACATTGGCATATGGAATAGTCCTGCTAGGGAGGAGAATGTCATTTTTGGTAATGCCAACCATCAGCATTGCAAAGACTGAAAAATCTATGAGTAAAATGGTTCTTAATATGTTATCATCACCAAATGAAAGCTGTCCTGATTTCCCCATTCTTTCCTCTGGGGAAGTATAATTATCTTTCACTCTGTGTCAGGTGAAACTGTCATTACAGGGCAATTTCTGTTTCTATGCTGGTATATTTCTCTTGTTTATGTTCTTTCTTTTCCCACATGGGACTCTTTCTCAGTGTGTGCAAGTCCAGTTTATCCATGCATAAATGGCAGCGCTAGCTACTTCCTGTTGCCTGTTGCCGTGGAAGTTGTTGCTGTTGGCAGGTGCTGTGTAGGATGGATACCAAAGAGAAGGACAATGTTCTTCTAATGTCTGGAGTTAAGGGTAATTCTTCTATTCAAATGTTTTCTTTTTCTCTTTAAACTCTTTTATCATACACAGCTTTTGATCACTCTATAAATGACTATGATTGTGAATAATCAGAGTTCTCACAGATCACAGTAGAAAGATTTGTCAAAGGACATTTTAAGAATCATTTAAAAGCATTTCAGAATTCAGTAAAATGTAGGTCCCGTACTAGCAGATAATCCAAAATGTACTGAGACCCTTGAGGGCAGAAGCAAGCCCAGTGTTGAGAGAGAAACATTGCATCATGGGTCAGCATACAGGCTCAAGAACCTCCCATCCCTACCCCCAGACAGTTAACATTCCTCCTGTGGATCCTGGCAAAGTGGGGAAACAAGGGCACACTAGTTAGCTGAATCTTTATAGCCATATGTTTCCTATTTTTAGAAAGTATATTCTGTCCTCAAAATAGGAAATGTATAGCTTTCAGAATTAAATGAGTTAAAACTGGTCAAGTTTTCAGTATTCTGGCTATGCATAATGACTGTCCAATAAGAAATAGCAATTATGATTATTTAAGTGAACTCTCTAGCACCTCACACCACAGACTTATGTTAACAATCCCATAATAAGGTATTTGAAATTGAATGATACCTGGATATCTATTTAATACTTCTCAATGGAATTTTTTTTTTTTTTATAATACTTGGGGGTTGAATGCTTTACCGGTGAGCTGCAGCCCTTGCCCCTTTTTAAATTTTTTACCTTGAGATTCAGTCTTGCTAAGTTATACAGCCTGCCTCTGGCCTTGATCCTTTGATCCTCCTGCCTCTGACTCCTGAATTGCTGGGATTACAGATGTGAGCCACCATGCCTGGCTTCTCAATGGGAAATTTTATAGAACTTTTTTCACTTAATATGTCTTTATTGAAATCATAATATATGTAAGAGTTAAGTGCTTCTGAGTTGGAGATGTACTTCACATACCATGTTAGTGAGCTTTTTCATCACTGTGACATAAACAGCCTAAAAGAGGAAAGATGTATATTGGCTCGTGGTTTCAGAGGGTTCAGTCCATGGTCACTTGGCCTCATGTGCTTGGACAGAACATGGTGGTGGCAGCAACACTGGACAGAGGAGTTGCTTCACCTCATGGCAGACAGGAAGCAATGAGAGAGGGAGGGACTTGTGAGCTAGTCTAATTTTCAAAGGCCCATCCCTAGTGAACTATTTCCTTCAGCTAGGCCTTTTCAAAGTTCCTACTGCCTCTCAAATAGCCACAATGTGGAGATGAAACATTCAACAGGTTAGCCTATGGAGGACATTTTATATTCAAATTATAACATTCTGCCCTAACCCCCAAAGGCTCATGACCATTTTATAATGCAAAATGCATTTAGTCCATCTCCAAGAGTTGCCAAAGTCTTAAAATTTCCAACATTTTTCAGAAGTCTTTACTAAGACTCAAGGCAAGCTCTTAACTATGAATCCCTGTAAAATCAAGAAAGTTACATACTTCCAATATACAATGGCACAGAATAAACATTCCCATTCCAAAAGGGAGGAGTGGAGGCATGGAAAGAAGAGATTGGACCAAAGCAAGACTGAAACTCAGCAGTGCAAACGTTAAATCCTGTAGATCTATGACCAGCATCAAGGGCATGTTGTGGTGTGATTTCAGAGGTCTGAAGTGGCCCATTCCCTATGGCTTTTCCCAGATGGCCTCACTCTTTCTTGGAGACTATGCTCACTGTCTGTAACTTTCCTTGGTAGATGTTCCATGTTCCTGGCATCTCTAGCTTCCCTGAGTTTCTACTGAAGCTGAGCCTTCTCCTTCACAGTTTCATGCACAGTCCTCTCAAAGGCTACCCACAGGAGATTATGAGCTTGTAGCCATACCACTGTAGCATCCGATCCCATCAGATCTTGGAACCTAAGCAGGGTTGGGCCTGATTAGTACTTGGATGGGAGACTACCTGGGAACACCAGGTGCTATAAGCTTGGGAGAAGGACCTGGCAACCCACTCCCAAAAAACATTCAGCCATTGAAATACCTGTGAATAGCAGAGAAGTACAACAATAGTGTTTTGTTGGTTGTACATAGGGTCACTATGGGTCAGACACTGACTCAATGGCACCTAACAAGGACAGCGACATATTGCCTCCCCCATGTGTCTATCAGCTTGTTGTGCTGTGGAGGCTTGCCAGTTGCTGTGATGCTGAAAGGTATGCCACTAGTATCTCAGATACCAGCAGGGCCAACCATAGTGGACAAGTTTCAGACAAGCTTCCAGACTAAGAAAGACAAGGGAGAAGGACAAGGGAGCCCACGCCTGAAACAATTAGCCATTGAAAACCCTGTAAACAATGGAATACTACTCAGCAATAAAAAATATGAAATAATGTCATTTGCAGCAAAATGAATGGAACTGGAGAACATCATCTTAAGTGAATGAACACAAGCTCTAAAAGAGAAATACCATATGTTCTCACTCATATGTGGGAGCGACTCTTACATAAAGAAAGAAAAAAATCCTATACATAAGTTGATATATTAAAAAATGCTCAATTAAACTCAACAAAGAGGGACAATATAAAGAGTAGGAAGGAGAGAAGAAACTACCAAAGGGAAGTGAATATTGGGGAAGGTGGGTTAGGAAGAGATTCAATGTAGAGGGATAAAAGGGGAGAGGATAATCTCAATGTAAACAACACAACTCATGAGTACATTGAAAAATAGGGGAGTATAACCCAAATATGCATTTGAGTTTTACTACATATTAGTCATAAAGCTCCATAAACCTTGTAAGTTGATAAAAATGTAACCAAAAGTGATGTAATAATTGCATAATAGAAAGAACCAATGCTGTATTCCTCTATACCCCACCATCATTTATCAATAAAGGGAGAAAAAAAGAAAAGAAAACCCTGTAAATAGCAAAGTGCACTATCAAATATAATGCCAGAAAATGAGCTCTCCAGGCTGGAAGACATTCAAGACTCAATTGGGGAAGAGTTGCCTCCTCAAAGTAGTTATTGTTAGGTGCTGTTAAGTCAGGCCCAATTCATAGTGACCCTATGTACAACAGAACGAAACACTCCCCAACACTGTGCCATACCAAGCATGATGTCAGTGCTTCTCCAATATTCATAGGGTTTTCAGTGGCTGATTTTTCCAGATTGTTTCAAGAGTGGATTGCCAAGTCCTTCTCCTGTTTTTGTGGGACTGAGCTACAAGTCCAGTCCCGTTTTTTTATTTTCTATTTTGAGATAAGGTCTTGTTATTCAGGCTGCTTCTGGCCTCAAACTTGCAATCTTCCTGCCTCTGCCTCCTACGTTACTGAGGTTCAGGTGTGCACCACTGTGCCTGGCAGTCAGTCACCTTTAAATTCAGCCTTGGGCAATGTCACAGGACATGGACATTTAGACAAGTTTTGGGTTTTTTTTGACAGAATGCAACATGAATGTTTTGGTTCCCCAGAGAGTCCTTGTTCCCATCTGAAACCTCATGGGCATAGTCTTTACTGTCCATATTTTTGTTGGCATCCAGGTCTTCTGATATCCCACCAGAATCATCTGTCAAGCTCTGCTGATGGCAGGTTTTCTCTAGCCTGCATCTTGAAACTTCCCACATGCCTCCCTCAAACCAGTTCCAAATGCTTAAGAACCACATGGTCAGTTTTAGTCATAGCAATACCCCCCACTCCTGGTGCCAGTTTTCTGTGTTAGCTTTTTTGTTGCTGTGATAAAATACCTGATATAAACGACCTAATGAGGAAAGATTTATGTTGGCTTATGGTTTCAGAGGGTTAGGTCCATGGTTGCTTGACTTGTGCTCAGGCAGAGCATCATGTGGTGAGAGTGGGTGGAGGAGGAGCTGCTTCTCCTCATGGCAGACAGGAAGCAGCAAGAGAGGAAGGGCTAGTAAGGGACAACCTTCAAAACCCTGCCTTTGGTGATTTACTTCCTCCAGGTGGCCCCCACTTTGCAAATCTTCCACCAGCTCCCTAAATAGAACCATTACCTAGGGACCAAGCATTCAGCACATGAGCCTGTGGGGCACATTTCATATTCAAACTGTAACACATATCATTTAAGAAGTGTGATTTTGCGTAGTTGTTTCACATTGCTTTCACTCATTTTCCTCTAGTTAAAGGAATAATGGTAAGCATAAATGAGACTATATACGTAGATATATGTATGTAGTGTGCTTAGTGCCTTACCATATTTGGTACTGATGTTAGCTTATTTTCTACTTTGGGAGGTAAAAATATGTATATAACATATATACAGAGTAGGAAATGATACACACAGTAAGAGATTTAGGTGTGCACATTTTTGATAAAGCAGCAGCAGGAGGTGGAGGGGAATGGCCAAGGAGATGAAGGAGATGGTGTTTGGCTTACAAGTTGAAGAATGTGTGGAATTTAGTCAAGTAGAGATGAAGAGAAATGGAACTTTAGGTATAGAGTGCAATCTAAATGAAGACCTAGAGTTAAGAGATTGCTATTTTTAATGGAACTAGTGAGAAGTTCAGCTTGGCTAGATTAAAAGGGGTATTCATTCATACTATTATTAGGGAAAATGATGAGAAATAAAGCTTGAAAGGTAGTCCTTGAATGAATTGAATACAATTTGTCAGATATTTGAAAGATGTGTAAGGTTTCTGAGCATGAATTTGTAAGTTTCTTGGGCTCTTTCAGAAGGGTTTATTTGGCACATATAAGTAGGATGAAATGGGGAAGGAGTCTGATAATAACTTGAGCAAGAGGTAATGAAGTCCTGAGCTAGTCCAAGTGAGAATGTAGTGGTGGGAACATAAGGCAAAAAAAAATTAGTGAATAGTTGCCAAGACTTGGCAAATGGATGGGGGAAAAGCAAAGGATGGGCGATTAATGTTCTGAAAATGGCACCACTATTAACAGAAATAGGGAACACAGTTAACAATCAATTGACCTTGAGGTATTGGTCCCCATCCCACTCTTCTGGGTGGGGAGGTCTTTCTTCAGGTAGGTAGCAAGGAATACAATTGTGTTTTTAAGCCATGAAATCTGTGGATGGAAGGTAAATATTGCAGTGTACTGAAAAAGGCATTGAATTACAGCTTCATAGGAGATCATTTTTGTCTTGCTTCTTTCTCCAAAAATAAGAATGTGAGAGAAATACAAGCAGAAAAATGTAGAAGTATTCTTTGGTGATCTTAATGGATAAATGGAAATCTGATCTGTTATGACCTTGGGATTTTAACATCAAACACAATAAACTGTTTAAGTAGTGCTAATGTTTTATGATAAGTCAAGTGGAAGAAGAAAATTAAAGATTAATTCTATCACTTTTGTAGTAATTTAAAAGCTCTTTTGATAAACTACCAAAAACATTGTTTTGGGTGTCACAAAATAGGCAGTTCTTGACTTTGGATTCCCTAGAGAGTGGGCAAATTTGTCTTTTAAAATGATTAGTTATGTTTATTTGAGAGGTTTGAGTTTTTTTTGGAAAGTTTTGCTATTTTCTTCTACCTCCTAACAAGTCAGTTTGATAAGTTCATAAAATACATAATTCGTAAGCAAGTTATTTGATTATTTAGCAGCTTCCATTAAAGGTAACTTTACTTAACTTTTTTTTTGTTATTTGTTTTAATAGGCTTCTAGACAAAGACCATGCTTGTTAATTAGAATTTAGTGTACTGATATATAAATTATTTGAAACCCAAAGAACTTGAGGGATTTATCTATTTCTTTAAAAGTAGTTCTTGCTAGATGTGGTAGTACATGTCTATAATTCTAAGTTTCTAGAGGCTGATGTAGGAGGACTGTGATTTCAAGGCCAGTGTAGACTATTTAGTGAGACTCTGTCTCAAAACAAGCAAACAACAACAACAACAAGAACAACAACAACAACAAACCCCATAAAGTAGTTCCTTATGATTAAACTGAGAATGTCATTCATGTACAGTTGTGAGGAATTTATCTTGTCCTCTACCCTGGGCATTTTATTTCTAAAAACTGTGGAACAGTGACCATTTAAAATATTCTTCTGGTAAAATTGTGGTTGTATAGATCCAAAAAATTCTTTCACTAAATCTAATATATGTTGTTGTTGTTGTTGTTAGGTGCCGTCGAGTTGATATCCGACTCATAGCGACCCTCATAAGGTTTTCAATGGCTTACTGTTTCGGGATTACCTTGGGAGTGGATTGCCAGGCCCTGCTCCCATTTTTGTGGTGCTGGGAATTGAACTTGGGACCTGAGAGACTGCAGCGCAGCGCTTTACCAACTGAGCTAAATCCCAGCCCAAATCTAATATATAGCAACATTCAAAAATATTTAATTCTCAAACCTAGAACTTATGAACAAATAGAAGTGTCATTGGGAGACTATGACAGTATTAATTTTAGAATGTTTAACTTGATTCTGGAAATGTGTTACAAAGTTATCTTCAAATTGGAACTCTCATTCTTATGAATCACTCAATCACAGACTAGTTCTTCAGTGTCATTTTACTGAATTTCTATAGCAGCGATTTATATTTGCAGTAAACTTTTGTGAGCCTCTACTGTGTTCCTGGACCAAACAAAGAGGAATAAAACATTGTCCCTGGTCTTAAGAACTCTCACTCTAATGGGGGACAACAAATGGGGAGGAATGTAGTGCAGGTGATGACTTGGAGAGGAAGCAGAGGGCTGTGGGAGCCTGGGCTTGGGGAGAAGTCTGAGATCAGCTTTGCTACGTTTCTACCTTTTGTTGTTGTCGTTTTTGAAAGTTATTTTGGCATTTTTTCTTTAATAGTTGAGCAAAATTGACCACAACAGAATGCTTATTTGTGCACCTACACTTGTAGAGTTCTACAGAGTGGCTGGGGTTTAGCTTAGTTGGTAGAGCGCTGCTCTGCACTCTCTGAGGCTCTGGGTTTGATCCCTGACACCACAAAAATGGGCAAAGGATGTGGCAGCCCACTCCCCAAGCAATCTTGAAACAATCTACCATTAAAACTAGCAGAGAAGCACTGACGTAGTGCCAGGCATTGCACAGTGTAGGGGAGTGTTTAGTTCTGTTGTAAATAGGGTCACCATGTGTGGGACCCCACTTGATGGCACCTAACAACAATAACAGAGTGGCTGTGCTTTTCACACCAGGGCTTTGCAAATTATCTGGGATGAGGACCCATTTTCCTTTGAAATGTCTAATCTGTCATGAACCAATGCTGTTATAAAACACAATAAGAACAGATTGAAAAAGTGAAAAAAAGAAAGCAAAAACAGAATCCAAATCCTGATTTTTCATTGTTAGATTGAACAGACATAACAGGACTCTGTCAGATTGCTGTAAATCTTTTCATGTCTGATTCTCAACCACCATTTCCCTCTTCTGGCACACCAGAAATAAGTAGTTCATTAAAGGACTGTGTGCCTTAGACCATCCTTGGGGACCACTGCTCAGCTCAGCACGTTAGGTGCTGTGGCACCACCATAGCTCTATGTTTTTCCTGGGAGTTGATTGCAGGATCCGCCTCTAATTAAAGTTTAAAATGAGCCTGTTGACTTTCCTATAATAAAATTCATTCTTTCTGTACTTTATGAAATGTCATCTATCTCTTGTCTAGTACTTATTGTTGCAGGATGCTGATAATACACAGGATGGTCAGAGCCAGGACCCCAGGGGGAGGTGACAGCACAGGTCCCCACAATCACTTGAGAGTGTCTCTCACTCCTTTTACATTATACTCATCTCTTCCACCTTCAGCTCAGTTCACAAGCATTTTTGGTGCACTTTCTTTTGTCACATCCTATGCTAGATGGTGGACTGAGATTTAGCTCAGTTGATAGAGCACCGCTGTGCAGTCTCTGAGATCCTGGGTTTGATTACCAGCACAGCAAAAATGGGACATGGCAGTCCACTCCCAAGGAAATCCTGAAACAATCAGCCATTGAAAACCCTATAGGGGTTGCTATGAGTCAGACATGACCTCGATGGCACCTAACAATAACAACAACAATGCTAGGTGGTAGAGATGCAAAGGTGCATAGCACAGGATTCCTGCCCTCAAGTACTATGTCCTAAAAGGGAGCCTTTGGTTCCCTTTTTTTAATGCACATCTAATATAGCAAATTTTGATACACTCACAGAAATGGTATAAAATAAGGGTTAACTTGAAATGTGTTAACTTGATAATTTTGTGAATTTTACTACTTCCTGTTTCAAATGAGTTGCAGAATTTTTAAAAAGTTGATATAGGGCAGAGCTCATGGTAATATACATTAGTCCATATAGAATTCTCCTTAATAATTTTTATAATAAAATAGTTTAAAATTATGATATAGTAGTCTTCCAAATTTTCTTATTGGTTAAGTATTCTCCAAGATATATACCGAGATTTAAAGTGATATTTCATAGATGTATCATCCAGCTGGAGTGATTCAGATCTGATTTGAAGGTACCAAATGTAGGAAACCAATTATCTTAGTTTGGAAGCCAAGTTATTTTTGTTGGATAAGTTATATTTTGTTAAATAAGTCATTCTAGAAGGGATTCTGTCTGATAAACTTTGTTAAACCGAAGTGTACCTGTGCAAAAATTATGTATAATAACATATATAACTAATTGTTTTAGTTCACATTTAAAAATGATCTTTCAAACTGAAAATTTACCTTTATTATCTTTACCTTTCTTATCTACTTGATGTTTTCCAGGCATTTAGTCCCTAAAAGACAATTATTTATATCATCTACACACAAATAAATTATATGCAATAATTTCTTTAAAGGTTTAGAATGCTGTAAAATGGCCATTACTAGACAAATTTTTGCTTAATCAGAATTGTTACCACATATTAAATGATTTTCTAGTTTTTCAGAACTTTGCTTTTTTTTTAATCTTTTATGTATTACGTATTGTCAGATTTGCAGAGCTGGATAAATTAACTTCAGAGTGACCTCACAATTCCTTTTATAAGTTATAGGCCTCTGAATCTCAGGTATTAAAAGATGCATCAGGGTGTTTGATGAAGAGCAGATAGTCTGGGGCTTTGGGAACCCTTTTTGATTGAGGGCCAATGCTCATCATTTGTGGGAGGCTTGACCTTATCCCTACACCAGGGCTCTTTTTTTCTTTCTTTCTTTCATACTGGATTTTTGTACTTAATATTTTGCTTTAGCTTTATTTGTTATTTATATTTATTTTTAAATTTTTATTTATAAATGTTAGTTGGGTACAGAGTAATAAGTCTTTTGCTAGATCTATTATGCAGCTATTAAATCAGTTTTGTTTACGCAATCATCATCTTACACGTTTTACAGAACAGTATGAACTAAAGAAAAAAAGAAAAAAGTAGGAATTTTGATTAATATGTAATGAGAATTGTATGCACTAGAATTCTTTTTTTTTTGCCCCATTATTGATAAATGTTGGTAGGGCACAGAGTAATATGGAATTTGCTGTTTCCATTGTGCAGCTATTACATTGCTTTTGGTTATACTTTCAACAACTTACAAAGTTTATGGAACTTTGATTAATGTGTAGTAAAACTCGTATGCAATTATGTGTTATATTCCCCTATTTTTTCCCATGTATTTGTAAGGTTGTGTTATTTGACTGCATTGTTGTTCTTGTTAGGTGCCGTGGAGTTGGTATCCAACTCATAGTGACCCTCATAGGGTTTTCAATGGCTGAGTGCTTCGGGATTGCCTTGGGAGTGGATTGCCAGGCCCTTCTCCCATTTGACTGCATTAGGATTCTTAAAAATGGATGTTATTTACGTTCATTGAAGAGCAGTTGGACTACATTTTCTTGGTTATCTAATCTGGAGAAGAAAACCTGAAAACACTCCCAAGTTTTTATGAGATGGGAAGAGACAGATTTAATCATTTAAATGTAAATAGTGAGGCTTCAAGCCTGTAGCCTTAGCCCTATGGCATCCGATCCATCCCATCTGATCTTGGAAGCTAAGCAGGGTCGGGCCTGGTTAGTACTTGGATGGGAGACCACCTGGGAACACCAAGTGCTGTAGGCTTGGGAGAAGGACCCAGCAACCCACTCCCAAAAATCAATCTGCCATTGAAAACCGTATGAACAGCAGAGAAGCAGTGACAATAGTGTTTTGCCTGTTGTACGTAGGGTCGCTGTGAGTCAGATACTGGCTTGAGGGCACCTAACAACAACAGTGAGGCTTCACAGATGTAGATGGTTGCAAACACTATAGTTAGTTTAGATGGAGTTGTTGGGAGTTGGTATTGTACTTTTAGAGGGTTTTTACCTTCAACAAGGGGTGTGAGAAAGCTGGATATTGTGCACTGTGAGCTGCTTATGGCATCTCTTCCCAACTTTGTTCAGGAACTTTGTGGCAATATGGTAGTTTGAAATTGGCCATCCTGGGTATTTCTGCATGAAATTTGCAAATGCTACAAATCAGGACTTTTTTGTTTTCCTCCTAGAAAGCTGACTCTTAAACATTTGCCAGAGCAGTGTTGGTATTTTAGCTTCAGCCTTATTATGAACGTAGATAATAATGAATACTGATATTTGCTTTGTTTTAAAATTGACCCCTTAGGCACTATGGAAAGCCCCTATCTCTGCATAGTTCTATTCTAGTAATAAGGCATATAAAAATTCAGAGAAAGATGAATGTTTTTGAGTAGTCAATGTTCTGAGTAACCAAAAGGAGAAAATTCTTTGCAGAGTTTAAAATCAGGTAATGATTTTAAATTATTATTTCCAGTATTGTTGCTATTGTGTATTGCAAATGAATGGCATGCCTATTATATTGGTTATACATTAAAATATCTTACCATAGATGACAGTGTAGGTACTGTTTTTAAATTATGTTTGTTAGTTCATGGCTTATGTTACATTGTACATAACATTGCATTTATATAACATTATTACTTGTTAATTAAAATAAACTGTATATCTGATAATCCTTGTATGATATCTCTAGCAACTGAAGACGTCTCTGAATGTCTCCAGGAATTGCTTTGACATACTATGAAGATGAAAATTCAGCACGCACACAAACTCAGCTGTTGGAGTTTAAATCAAAATAGATTCCATGGAACCAAGAACAATCAACTTTATGTTCACAACCATTTGGGGGCCTCAGAAAACAGGCTGCTGATCTAGGGGCTCATTTGTTTGAAAACAAAATGCAAGCACAACATCTGGAATTTAGTGAACCAGTCTACAGTTTATCTTTGAACTTGCAGTGGTGCTGCTTCCTTTTCTGGCAAAGTATGCTGGGGTAGAAGGCATGATTTGTCTATAATAACAGGTTCTCTCCTAATTAGGACAATCAGGCCTGCTATTGCCTATCACATCACTAAAGGAGGTGCAATCGCTTTGTGAGAAGTGATGAAACGGTGGAAAGTTTCAGGTCATGGACCTCTGGATTCCCTTCAACCTTTCTGGGTAACTGCTTCCCTTTGCCCCACTAGACTGTCAGTCTGAAGAGCAGCCCAGACTTCCTCCATTCCTTTTACACACACTTCCTTATCTGTCTGAGTGGCGTTTGTCTGATCTTTTCTTTTGCATGTTTTTACTTTTAAGATCTCTTTCTTATGCAAAAAAGGCAATTAGACTCATATCTGTTTATTTTAAACAAAATGGCTGTTAATTAGTGTGATCAAAACCCCTGCCATTGTAGACTATGGGTTCCACTTTGTTGTTGGTCTAAATTGAGTATGGTTTGGTGCCAGTTGACGTGATAACAACTCAAAGTCTGGCTCTTTAAGAATTAATGAACAAACACATTTATGAAGCTTTGTTTTGTCTCGTTTAGATCTATAGGCTCTGAATGCATCAAGAGTTTTTTTTAACTGACTAATGCTGTTGCTTATTAAAAGTGTATAAACTTACTGAAAAACTTTTTTTGATAATATAACTGATGTGTGAAAGCTATATCATTTTCACTTAATTGGTCCATTTATGATTTTCTAAGTTGGAATAACACTGTATACTTACATATTCCATCAGTAACATACCCTAACATTTTTACTAAATTATCAATTTACCAAACCTTTAGACACATCTTAAATTGTCAGCCTGTCCCCCTCCCTCCATCCCCATTTAACATTTAGAATAAACAAGCAGATTCTAAAAATTTATTTAATATAAAACAGTTATAAGAGTGTGGGTCATCTTTAACGTCAATAGTATTTTGAATGATAATGTTCACAATAAAGATTATGGTGGCATTATAATCTTTACAGAAAGATTAGATTATGTTTGTGATATATTCTAAAGCCTTGATAATATATTAACATATGTTTTTGTATTTAGGATTTAGACAAAAATAAAATTTAATTAGATAGTCAGAAAAATTACATGAAAATAATATACAATTGACCAGAGTATCTTGGTGCTTTGTCTTTTTGGTTAACTGAAGTTGGAAATTCATAATTTTTTTCTCTTTAAAGAGAAAAGATGAGAAAAGTGTCAGAAGGCAAATGATCCATCTTTCTGGATGTGTTATAAGCTTTCAGTTAATGCTAAAATGTTGTTGTTAGGTGCCCTTGAGTCAGGTGCAACTAATAGCAACATATGTACAACAGACAAACACTCCCAAACACTATGCCATTCCTGGCACTGTGTCAGTGCTTCTCTACTAGTCATAAGGTTTTCAATGGCTGATTGTTTTGGGAGTGGGCTGCCAGATCTGTCTCCTGCTTTTGCTGTGCTGGGGATGGAACCCAGGGCTTCAGAGAGCACAGAGCAGCATTCTACCAGCTGAGCTAAACTCCAGCCCAATGCTAAAATAGGAGCGGTGGTCTTAACTTTACTTACTAGATTCCTGGAAAAACTTTGGATTCAAGAAACATGATCATCTGTAAAACAACAATGAAATTAGATTTTTTCTTTATTTACAAATGTTGGTGGGGTACAGAGTAATAAGGCTCTTGCCATTATGCATTATGCAACTATTATATCACTTTTGCTTATACCTTCATCAACTTACATATTTTAGAGAACCATATTTCCCATGTATTCATAGAGTTGCATCATATATTTTGAGATTTTCCTCTCCCCTTTTCCCTCTATTTCCCTCCCCCTTCCCCTTCCCCAACCTCTACTCCCACTCACTGATCCTGTCTCCCCTTCTTTCAATTTTGCTTATATTTTCCCTCAGATATATATGATTGCTCATTTTTATATATCTACATAAGTATAGTTATTTTTTCTTCCTTTAAGTTAGATTTAGTTCCCACATATGCATGAGAACATATAATATTTCTCTTTTTGGAACTGGGTTAGATCATTTAAGATGATGTTCTCCAGTTCCATCAATTTTGCTGCAAATGAAATTATTTCACTCTTCTTTATTACTGAGTAATATTCCATTGTGTGTATGTAACATAATTTTTCAATCTACTTCTCCGTTGATGGACATCTTAGCTGATTCCATTCCCCTTGTGATTGTGAAGAGTGCTGCATTAAATATGGAAGTGCAGATGTCCCTATAGTATGGTGACTTTCCTTCCTTTGGGTGTATTCCCAGGAATGGTATAGCTAGGTCAAATGGCAGTTCTGTTCTTAGTTTTCTAAGGTACCTTCATGTGGTTTCCAAAGTGGCTGAACTAATTTATAGTCCAACTAGTAGTGTAAAAGTGTTCCTTTTTCTCTGTATCCTCACCATCATTTGTTATTATTTATTTTGTTAATTTAGGCCATTCTTATTGGAGTGAGATGGAATCTTAGTGTTGTTTGTTTTGCATTTCCCTAATTACTAGGGATATTGAGCATTTTTTCATGTGTTTCTTGGCCATTCATATTTCTTCATTTAAGAACTGTCTGTTCAGTTCCATTGCCCATTTATTTATTGGGTTATTTGTTGTTGTTTGATTTCTTAAGTTCTTGGTATATTCTATAAATTAATCCTCTGTTAATGTGTAGGATATGAAGATTTTCTCCCATTTTGTGGCCTCTCCCTTTTTTTGTTTGATTGGTTACTTTGAAAAAAAAATGTTCTTATCTGTGAATAGTACTGGATCACACTGCCCCTCTCAAGTTAGAGTTAAAAAATCTAATAATAACAATAACTTGTTAGGTGCTGTGGAGTTGGGTCTGACTCCTAGACCCTGTGTACAACAGAACAAAACACTCCATGACCCTTTGCCATGCCCAGCACTATGTCAGTGCTTCTCTGCTTTTCATAGGGTTTTCAATGGCTGACTGTTTGGGGATTATCTTGGGAGTGGGCTTCCATGTTCTTTTCTCATTTTTCATGGTGTTAGGGCTCAAACACAGGGCCTCAGAGCACACAGAATAACACTCTAGCAACTGAGCTAAACTCTAGTCCAGTAACAATAGCTACCATTTATTAAATGTTTAAAGGCAGTAGTTGTGCTAGATAATTAATTAATTCTTATATTCATTTATATATCATCATGTTTAAACTTTAGCTGTGCAAGCCAGACTTTCATCTGCCCATTTTCAATTGAGTGAACTGTGTCTTGGAAAGGTTACGTGCCTTTGCTCACCTCGTATATGACAGAGGCAAAGTCTGAACTCCCATCATTCTGATTCCAGTGCTTCCTATGACACTGAACCCTAACGCTTGTCCTGAGAGACTGCTTTGAAAAAGCAAATTTTCCTTTTCTGTGAGCAAAGCAGGCACCTTGTTTCTTTTTCCTTAACTTTTCCACACTAAAAAGAGAGTTTCTGTCTGGACCCTGCCTCCTCCTAATTTTCTCATTGTTGGAATTCTTCATCAAACACTTATGAATGAAAAACTGTTCTTAATGGATTTAAGTATTTCAGTGATCTTTATCACTCACCTTGGAAGATTCCTGCCTTAATCTGGCCTCACTGTTGAACATTTTTTCTTGGTATTTAGCTTAAATTTCCCTCTCTTGGTTATACTCATTACTCTTGTTCCCTCCCTTACTAGGGATGTGTCAGTACTGCTGACTGGCCTTTGTTTACAGTCCTTCCCACAAGATTGGGGCTGATGTTGTAATGATGCATAGAGATGATATAATATAGCTGTCGGTAATTGGCCAATCAAATTCAAAGTACACTCAAAACCTAGAATTAGTAGAAAAGTAATAAATGACACTCATTGTTGGCTTTCTACATCATCTGTGTGTTGGGTTGCATTTAAAGACATCTGTGTTTGATACTTTAGGATTGTTCACATACAGTTATTTTATATGGTTTGTAATATTATAGTGGCTTAATTAATAGTTAAAAGTTCATTGATTATATATTTCATTTGACACGACAGCAATCTTTTTTATTCTTTTGCACTAAATCCACATCTCATATAGTCCAACCTTTGATCATATTTGCTTATTGTTTCCTGCCCTCAAGTCCTTGATTTCCATTTCCTTTTCAGTAGTAATGAGACAAATTATCAAACAAACTCGTTTGAGGAAACTCCAATTGTAATCAGTTAGCTTGATGGAGGAAAGATTTTTGGTATGCAGCATTCATCCTCCCCTGTGGATACCCAGCATAGTAATTTGTGGCTTACTGTGGCTTATTGGGTACTCACCAAGTGAACTTTACAAAGTAAAACCAGATTTCTTTGTTCCACAGAGAAGAGATATCTATTCAGAAGTTACATGCGTATGGGGGTTTTTGTTTTGTTTTGTTGTTTGACGTTCTCATAAAGAGCTAACCTGGGGCATTACAGAAAGTGGTTCATTCTGTTTGTATACGAACTGGAAGCTCTAAAGGCTTGAGTTACATAAAAAGCATCACAAAGTTGTTCACCTAGAATATGAACTTAAGAGGAGAAAAAAGCCAGTCCATAAATAGACATGAGAAAAGAGAAGCCAGATAGAGAACCTGAGAATGTGAATCAGGAACCAGCAGAAATAAAGGAAAGTAAGTTTCAGTTATAGAACCTAGGGTGTCATCAGGCCAGGCATCATGATGTTCAAACTAGAAACAATTTATCATCTTTCAAAACTTCATTAGAATCCCTAAAGATTAATACAAAGGAAAGATGGAACAAAACAGTAATATTTTAAAATAAAAATTTATAGCTATAGATCATGGACAACATCCTCCTAATAAAGACTTCAAGTGTTGAAAGACTAGACATGTAAGAACTAATAAAAAAATTAAGTCAGGCTGGGTAGCATATGCCTCTAATCCCAGTAACTCAGGAGGCTGAGGCAGGAGGACTGCAAATTGGAGGCCAGAGGCAGTTTGTGCAAACTAGTGATGCCCTGCATCAAAATAATTTAAAAAGAATTAAAAAATGGGCTGGGGGTGCAGCCTAATGCTACAGTGCTTGCAAAGTATGTGGAAAACACATGGTTCAACCCCCAAGTACCAACAACCAAATAAAACAAAACACAATAAGAAGAGGACTATAGAGGACACCTCAAGAACTATTTTGTGGAGCTGTTTGAGTAAATTTTTTTGACCTGACAGCATGTGGGAGAAGTTTTGGATTCTCAAAATCTAGGATCCATTTTGTAAATTTCTAATGTACAGGGCCAAGCCTAGGAAATTAACAAATCCCAGTAGATAATTACATCTGTAAAAGCTAACACTAACCTGGTACTTTCTGTATTCTAAGCACCATTCTGTGTACTTTGCAAGTTGTATATAACCTAATTTTATCCTCTCAATGACCTCATGATGATGGCACACCACTATTCCATCCTTGGTTTAGTGATGTGGTGGCAGACAACCCAGAAAGGTTAAGCAATTTGGCCAAGTTTGCACAGCAAGAAAAGGGCAGAACCAGGCTTTGACTCCCAGTAACTTAGCAAAGAGCTCCTGCTTGAATCTGCCACAATGCCTTACCCCTTCCTAGAGTCTGGGAAGGCCCAGGATGTCTTGTTCTTTTTACCTACTTCATCTACCGTCACCAAGTACTGATGGCCCCAGCTCTTTAATATCTGTAAAATCTGCTTCCTCGTCTCCCAGGTATCAGAATCAACCACTCCTTTGCTTCCAGTTTTGTCCCTTTCCAAATTTCCTGAATAGTCTGCTGATGCGACTTCTCTGTGGTGTAAATCTAACTATATAACTCCTTCCATTAAATTTGTTCAGGACCTCACTGTTACATTGAGCATAAGGTCCAAACTCAGCTACATGATTTGAAACTCTGCTGTGATCTGATCCCAGGCCTATCTCTCCCCTCACCTACCCCAAAACAACTTCAATTCCAGAAAGACCACAGTACTTGTGGTTCCTTGCACATACCAGTTTTTTCTCTGCCTTCCTGTACTTGCACCTGTTGTTTTCACTGCCCACAGTTTCCTTCCTTCTATCTTGGCCTGGCTAATACATGTCCATTCTTCCAGATTCAGCATAAGCAATGTATCTTCTGAGAAGTCTTCCCTGATCCCACAGGGATCTCTTCCTCACTAAGTTATAGTCTGCTCAAGGGTAGGGTTAAGGTGTTTATTGCCAGATGCCTTCTGGCTGCCATTGGTGTTGTGGTTGTTGTTGTTAGATGTCTTTGAGTCATAGATACTGGCACAGAAATAGATGTTCCATAAATGTTTGTTGAATAGGCAAAGAAATGAGTGCAAGTACCTGATGGTACTAGTACTTTTGTCTTTAGAGTTTCAAGGTTGGATTATATTTTGTTATCAGACCCTAATTGGGATCGCTGTGTTTTTTCTGAATAGTAGAGAATGAAGGTCAGCTCCTTCTCATCAAGGAGATAGATGAATAAAGGGAATATATTAAAAATTTCGTGGGAAGTAAGACTTCTTGATGGTTTTAGTAACGAGAATCCATGCATAAATGGACTGAATTCTTTTGGTGCACGTTAAAAATGAGATGCATTTTCTTTTAGCTTATAGAAAAACACAGTCAGATAAATCTTTGGGCAAAGGCTTCATCTAACAATGCACCAGATTACCTGGGTGGGACAGGGTGGAGGAGGCTATAAAAAAGATAGATTTGTTACACTTCATCTTTAAACAATTGATATATTGTAGTTGATTGGGGCCCCCACATTGTATTGTTTGAGATGATCCTAGGTAATCATGATGTCCACCTAGGATGGGAGCTTGTCCTCCAGAAGGGGATGGATTAACTGCCTACGGTTTGGTGCAGCAGGAAGGTCTCCAGGGTATAACATTGGATTTCAGCAGCTTCTGGCCATATTGGACCACTGACAGTACTACCCTTTGTCAGCCAGTAGGATATATCATAGCATCTGGACCATTAGTGGAAACTAACCAGTATGTGTTCTACAAAACTGCACCTGTACCAGGATCTTTGAAAGACCAAGATAACAGGCTAAGTAATGAGAATTTCAGAAGAAAAGGGTAGTTCCTAAATGCTTAGAGAACTGTAACCAATTCTACCCCAAATTTCTTAATTACTGACTATTCTCACTTTTTCTTTCTTTTTCTCTTCCTCCCAAGTTATGGAAAAGGTATGGGAAAATGATCCAAGGTTTAAAACAAAGTAAAACAAATCACCCCACAAACTTTTGCCTGGAGTATAACAAGAATAGGATTATGAGAGTAAGTGCTATTATAGTATCTCAGCAGTATTGACATAGGTGGTTATTGTTGTTAGGTGCCGTCCAGCTGGTGTCCTTCTCATAGCGACCCTATGTAAAACAGGCAAAATAGTATTGTTAGTGCTTCTCTGCTATTCATAGGGTTTTCAGTGGCTGATTGCTTTTTGTGAGTGGGTTTCTGGGTCCTTCTCCCAAGCCTATAGCACCTGGTATTCCCAGGCAGTCTCCCATCCAAGTATTAAGCAGGCCTGACCCTGCTTAGCTTCTGAGATCTGATGAGATTGGATAGTGGTGTGGCTGCAAGCTATTAACGTAGGTAGGAGGTAGCTTAAGAGGATGCTTCCCATCTATGAAGAGGTTCTGTGGCACATCACTCGTGTCTTCAATAATTTAGGAACTAGAGGCCCCATGGAAGCCCTCTGGAGCTTCTGTGGAGATGGAATGGTGGGCATGGAACTTTCTGAAGTCAACATTGACCTATTTTTTTAATCTGAATTTTGGGTGATGTCTATCAGACTGATCTGTATCTTAAGTTCATTTGGCCCTGACACAATTTCATTTTGTGGTTGAATTGTTCGTGTAGGTTTTCCATCCATTCTGTGACTATGATACAGAAATATAAAAAGAAATAAAATTTGCAGTCTGCTTAGTCCAGGTCTCCTATGTGATAAGTACCAGTTTTGTAACTTGGGCAGGCTAACTCTCCCTGCTGGCCTCAATTTCCCATTTGATGGTTAGCACTATGAGGGCAAGACACACATCTGTTTTCTTCTAACTATTCTATTTTCAGCATCTAAAGCAGACGCTGGACTTCTCAATGTGCTCAGTGAAATGATTGACTGAAGGAATAAATATATCTTTAAAAGAGGAATATAGTACAACTTACTTGTTGTTGTGATGAGAAAATAAAATAATATGTAAGAAACCTTGGAACAGTGTCTGGCACATAGTAAGTGCAGAGTAAATACAAGGCATTTTTTATTAATTTGAAAGTGGAATATCATAACCATTAGGAATGAAGGTGCTGAAGTTGGAGAGTGTGTGTTTAATAGTTGCTCTATCATTGACAAATGTGTGACTTTGGGTCTGTTGGTAAACCTTTCTGAACTTCAGTTTTCCCACACAAGAGAGAAAGACAAGGAGAGTATCTACCTCGCAGAATTGTTGTTGAGCATTAAATGAGATAGACAGCCCTTTGCACAGTTACTGGCACATGGCACTCATTGAATAGCAGCCATGCAGGGCTGGGGGTTACCTTAGTTGGTAGAGCACTGCTCCACACTCTCTGAGGACCAGAGTTCAATCCCCAGCCCCACCAAAATGGGAGAAGGCTGTGGCAGCCCACTCTCGAAAACAACCAGCCATTGAAAACCCTGTAAGTCAGATATTCATCATGTATTGTTTGGGGCTGAAGTTTAGCTCAGTTGGTAGAGTGTTGTGTTACACTGTCTGAGAACATGGATTCGATCCCCAGCACTGCAAAAATGGGAGAAGGACATGGCAATTCACTCCGGAAGCAATCAGCCATCGAAAACCCTATGAGCATTGCTATAAGTCGGAAGTGACTTGACAGTACCTAACTACAGCATCATCATTGCACCATCATTACCACCACCCTGTCAGTTATCATGGATGTATCAACTGACCAACTAGAAAGTCAGAAAAGGCACATTTCTTACATACTCCCCATTGCAGTGTTCATGCTGAAATAATTCCCTTGGAAAGCACCTAAATTACTAACAATCTTTTACCAGCTGCAGGACTTGGTCAAGTGATTTAAATGCTATGCATCTCAGTTTCTTCATCAGTAAAGCAAGCCAATCATAGAGTCTATCTCAGAGGGTTCTTATTAATACTTGATTATAGCCAGGCACCACCGATGGCACACATCTGTAATTCCAGTGACTCAGGAGGCTGAGGCAGGAAAATGTCAAGTTCAAGGCCTGAACAACTTAGTAAGGCCTTGGCTCAAAAATAAGTAAGTAAATAAATAAATAAATAAATAATGGGCTGAGAGTGTAGCCCAGTGGTAAAGCATCTCAAAGTATGTGCAAGGATTCAACCCTTAAAAGTACCACAAAACAAACAAATAAACAAACAAGAACTTGATTGAAAGAGTGCTTATATGTATAATAAGGTCTCAAAACATTAACTCTTACTAGAAGTATTAGTAGTAAGACACAAAATAATACAAATACGTTTTAAAGCACTAAATATCATTGTATATTCACATATCAGATAAACATGCTTAAAACACACATATACACACACACACACGCACTTAAGTGTATTTTTCTCTTTTGCCATGCTAGGGATCAAACCCTCACACATGCAAGGCAAGTACTCTATCAATGAGCTACACTCCAAGCCCTGCTTAGGTATATTTTTTCCAATACAGAGTATTTTCTATCATTTCCAAGGCCACAGATTCTACATTCCACCTGAGGGAAGCCAGAAGTCTAAACATCGTGTCTGAAACATTCCTTAATTACTCCATGACTGCTAAGTAGGTAACCCCTATTTCCAGTGTACTTCTAAACTTTTGAAATTTCAGATTAGAGTGTTAAGATTTACTTTCTTTCAAAAGGCCCATAAACACAGAAGCACATTTAAAGAAAAGCATTCCATTTCAGTGGAATGAATGAAGACTGAGAGGTTTGTGTTTCTGGTCATGTAAGGAAAAAATAACTGAGAGTATAGATTTCAGCGTTCCAAAATAAAAAATTACGTCGGACCAGGATTGGAAGCTTCAGATCAAAAGGGCAATTTTAGAAAATTGTGGTGAGTGAATGAGAGTACTAGTTTATTGAAGAAATCAATTTGCTATCTTAACCAATGGCACCAGTGCCATCCCTATAATCTCTGAAAATAGATAGGCACTTTGTGGTTCACCAATCCGTAGATCACATCTGCTTCCTTACACCTGGCAAGCTCACACCCTTTTCAAATAAGATAGTATCGCAGGAGATTTGTGGGTTTATGAAGCCACAAGTTTATTAGTTTGATAAAATCTCTAAGCGTTTAGGAGTTTAAAACTGTGCTGTCAAACTGTATTTCAGTTATAATGGCAATTTCCAAAGTAAATATGACACAGTAACTTTTAGATCTTGACATTCTGTTTCCTTGTTGGTGTGTGAGTTGTGATCTTCTATGGCAGGTCGTCCTGTCTTTGTTTTCAAATTCAGCTGTACATTGAGAGTAGAAATTGAAATACTGAAACTTAGAATCTAAAACTGATAAAACATCTCCAAAGTGCCACAAATATTTCTTTGGATAAAGGTGGGCCAGAAGTGTTAAAGGGAAAAGAAATGTGGGTTCAAATGTATAATGCAGTAGTAAAAGGGGGTTGGAGGAATTCTTCTTAATCCATTGGTTGTACTCATTTAAATTATCAAAAAAGTGTAATACAATAAAAACTTACTAGAACTCAGTATTCAAAGGCCTAAGTAAAACTATGTTCTTCTCTTTTAATATTTGACTCTAGGAATAGAAACAAATTCTAAGGAAATAACCTGATATCAAGTATTGACTTTGGAACAACAACTTTTAGGGTGTTCATTTAGGTCATTATCATTTCTGTCAAAATTCAGGCATGGAATTGTTAATTTTGAGCATTAATTATCACTAGGAGCTATGGGTAAAGAGTTAGGAAAACTGACATTTTACAGTTAATTTCACATTTATTATATTACCAAAATGTGTATATGGGTATTGTAGCTGTTTTCTTAACAAAAAAGGTCTCTCTGAAAGAGTAACAATAGGTATCAATATAATAACATGCTGGGTAGCTTCCAGAGTTCTTCCACATATGTTATCTCATTGCTTCCTTGGGTAACTCTGTGAGGTAAGAAAAGTTCATAAAAGTAGCTTTATTCTGTAGTTGAGGATATTGGCAAGAGAGAGGTAACTGATGTAACCCAAAATGCTATTTATTAATAACTGAGTTGAGATTTGAGGTTCGAAGACCAGGGAATATTCCATCATATCAAGCTGAAGTATGACTTTATGGGGATAATAATATGAAACAAAAATTGCTTTGTGGTTATTGTTGTTGTTGTTAGTTGCCCTCAAGTGGGGTCTGACCCTATGTACAACAGGTGAAATACCCCCCCAACATACTCACACTGAGCTATGCCCAGCACTGTCAGTGTTTCTCTACTATTCATAGAGTTTTCAATGGCTGATTGTTTTGGGAGTGGGCTGCCAAGTCCTTCCCTTGTTTTTGTGGTTCTTATAAACCTTAAAATATTAGTGCTACATGGGGGAAATATGTCTCCAAGAACAACAGGCTTTTATTTTGTTTGGCCATCATCACTGTCAGAGTCAGTGTTCAATGAAGATTAGGTCTACAATTACATAGATTTTGGAAAACTATTAGACATGAAACCCAAGCCAAAGTAAATTAGTGCTACTGAAATCATCAGATGATAATTTGTGATATATTTTTGGTAAAGGAAGATTATTAACTTAGTGTAACAATGTTGTTTTCACCACCATTCAGAAAGGAGGAGTTTCTTCAGAGACATTAAGTCATTAGTCTGCATTGCTGTTTTAACAGGGGTATACAACAATGACATAGCATGATGACCCATGGTTTTATGCATCTGAGCAAAAATTCACTTGATATCAAATTGTCATCCTCTCATTTCTCTTACCTAAGGTACAAATTAGATGATGTATTTCACATTTCATGTCAGTATCATATTTGCATATTTGCATATTTCCAGCATCACTAGCAAAACTAGAATTCAGTATATTTGATGTCAAAAATCACAAAGGCCATGTTTATGACTTAAATGACCAGTTTGGAGCATGTCAAGCAATGTAAAGAATTGTCTTGCAAAATAATGTTTCTGATTTTCCATCTGTGTCTTTACACAGAACATTAAGTATGTAACTCTGGGTGAACCAGGTATATGTGCATGTTTATCTTTTTTCTTTCCTCTGTTAATGTCTGGTCACTTAATAGAGAGCACTGTAATCTCTGGCCAAACATGCATAAATACCTGAGAACTAATTTTGTTGGAGAGCAAGACTCTAATGGGAAGTGCATTTGATCATATCAATTTTACTTTCTCCAACACAATATGCTTTTAAAGAGTCCAGATTACCCAAGTCAGTTTGGGCTGGATATGTATTATAGCAGAATATCTAGGAACTACCAGGACAGAGCAATTACCACTGATGCTGGCTTGCTGTTGCCAGCACAGTGCTGCATTCTCACAGCCTGAAAATCCACCTGCTCTTAACATGCCTCACAAAGAGAGGGACGTACATTTCTGAGGGGGGATTCAAGAAAAGAAAATGGAATTGTCAGTTGTAACCCCAGACAAATTATTCCTCATGATGTGAAAATGCTTCTGCGGAGACTGGGAAGATTTCTGAACTGAATAAGTCCAAGTAAAGACAATTTTGAGACGGATTGCAGTTTGAACCAAACCTGCGTAACTGGGTTCTGTCCTTAAGTTGCCCCCATTTTAGTTCTTTCTTTCAGAAGTTGAGCTTCTCTGTCATTGAGTAGTGGTCAAATTAGCTGTGCTGTTCTGCTTACTTTCTGGCTGAAGTCCTTTTTGTTACTTCTAGTGTGAGCTTTTAGGGAGCGATGAAGTACAGTGACAGACACTATCATATTCAATTGGACATGCTTTCTGCAGATTTGTTAAGGATTTACTCTACACTTTTGTAGCGTTTAGTTGCCATGGGGATGACCTCAGTGGTAAGAGGAACAGCCTTTAGGTTGGACCTCAGATTTACCTTTCATTTCCATTTAATTTGATTTGACTGCAAAATGTCACTTCCATTGCATTGATTAAGCTTCATTGCTGCCACCAGCACTGTTAGAAAGGTGAAAGGGCAGGCCAGCTGCTGCCGTTTTGCACCCCTACCCTTTTCTGATATCAATACAGATAGGCTTTTGAGATGAGAAACTCCTTCACTATATTGATGCAGACACAATTTTCTCTTACTCTACGAAATATAATAAAACTGATATTACGCACAGAATCTTTAGTCACCAGATTCATTCTACATAATTCCAATTTTCCTGTTTCAGCTCCATGCTCTTTAAGGTATATGTAATGTATAAAAATTTAAAAATGTGTTAGTGGTTCCCTTAAAACTTTCTTCTCTTAAATAAACTCAGCAATTAGTCCTTCTTTTGCAATTTAAAGGAATTAGACTTTATAAGATGAAGTTGATATACAAATATGAAGCATTAATTCTTGCTCATATGGATTGGAAGGGTCACCTTGGGGTTTTTGTTGTTGTTGTTGTTGTTGTTTTATTTTTTTCTGTGGTGCTGACGATTAAACCTAGGACCTTTTGTATGCTAGGAAATAGCTCTATCACTGAGCTACATCTCCAGCCTTCTTAAAATTTTTATTTTGAGACAGGGATTTGCTAAGTTGTCTCTGCTGGCCTTGCACTTGCTGTGTTGCCCAGGCAGGCCTCGAACTTGCAATCCTCCTGATTCAACCTCCCAATTGTTGGTATTACAGGTGTGTGCCATCATGTCTGTCTCATCCTTAGGTATTAATCAAGGTATTTAGGAAGTAAAATGATAGAGTAGGCAAATTTTTCTTTGGTGCCCTGTATTGTTCCTGTTCACTGTTTTCTTTATTCCCTTCCCTGATTCTTGATGCCTCCAGGAACCCAGACCTCATCTCTCTTTCCTTTTAGGTAAATAATAATAATAGTAACACTAATAAATTAATTCAATACTAAGATTTGAGAACATAACTATGATAACTTCTTGTGAGTATAGCACTTCTCTAACTGGAAAGCAGAGGACATTATTTAACATAAGAAATTCACTGCCAATAGAACTCAAGGCATAAGTGGGTGCACAATTTGACAGGAAGCCTTTCAGACACCACAAATCATGGCATCTAGATTTCAGCATTGATGTGAAGGCTTGGTTCTGGTGTGTTCAGAATGTTACCTTGTTAAGCTGCTTAGAATGCACCATCATTTGGAAAGAGTACTCAGCCACTTGATGGAACATATGTTGTGCAAGAAACCTTTGAATTTAGGGCTGGAAAACATACAACCTAGTACAGATTCGCTGGCACTGTGAGGCAAAGTTCCTTAAATGGGGCATAAGAAAGGTAGCTTTATCAGTGAGGGTTGGAATTAGGGGAAAAGAAGAAAACAATAGTTGTGATATGGATGTTGATTTCTTGGCTTCTGAGGGTAGGGCCAGGATCAAGTATGTTGTCTTTTGGGAACTGATAACAGCATTATATGCAGGATATCTTTGTTGTTGTTGTTGTTAGGTGCCATCGAGTTGGCATCCGACTCATAGCGACCCTCTGTCCAACAGGGGAAACACTATTGTCAGTGCTTCTCTGCTGTTCATAGGATTTTCAATGGCAGATTGATTTTTGGGAGGGGGTTGCCAGGTCCTTCTCCCAAGCCTACAGCTTCTGGTGTTCCCAGGTGGTCTCCCATCCAGGTACTAACCAGGCCCGACCCTGCTTAGCTTCCGAGATCTGACGGGATCAGATGCCACAGGGCTACAGCTGCAGGCAGGATATCTTTCGATAGTTCATATTATTTCTGTTGGAGATTTAAATTGATGTGCATTGGGAAGGTAATGTACTGAACAAATTTTGCTATATTAGAATGTCCTAGAATTCCAATTAATAATACAGTGACAATCATAGAACGGCTCCATTTAGTTGTTATCTCTGAGTAATTTACAGTAGCCTTTGCCAATCTGTAATGTGCACATAAATCACCTGGAAATGTGAAAATGCAGATGGATTCACAAGACCTGGGGTGGGACCTGAAATTCAGTGTTTCTAAAATGTTGCCAATTGAGGCTGATGCTGCTGGTTCCCAGACCACACATTGTTTAGTAAGGACTTAGAGCCGTTTTTTTTTTTTTATTGTAATTATTATAATGAATGTTAATTATACATATTAATGAGCTTCACTCATATATCCTGCTGCCTGCAGTAGCACCACTGTGGCAACCCATCCTGTCAGATCTCGGAAGCTAAGCAGGGTTGGGCCTAGTTAGTACTTGGATGGGAGACCGCCTGGGAACACCAGGTGCTGTAGGCTTGGAGAAGAACCCGGCAACCCACTCCCCAAAATAAACCCGCCATTGAAGACCCTATGAATAGCAGAGAAGCATTGACAATTGTGTTTTGTCTCTTGTGCTTAGGGTCGCTAAGAGTTGGACTCTGACTCAAGGGCACCTAACAACCACAACAATATATCTTGCTTTGGATAGATTCACCCTTCCAACAACCCACTCTTACTCTCTTCTTTCTGCCCCACCCCTACCCCCTGATCCCCTTCCCCTTCTCTAGTAGTAGTCAGGGCAGGTTCTTGATCTTAGCTATCTGTTGAAGTCATTTGATGATATAGTTTGAATCTGACATGTTCCCCAAAGTGCGGTGTAAAGGCTTGATCCCCAGCTGGCGATTATTGGGGGATGGTGAAACCTTCAGGAGGTGGGGCTAGTGGAAGGAAATGAGGTCAGTGGGGGTGTGTCCTTGAAGAGGATATTAGGACCTCCCGGCCCATTCCTGGCGTCTTGGCTGCTCCGGGGTGAGCAGCTTTACTCTTCTGCACGTTCCCCACCATGCTGTTGGGTCTTACCAGAGGTCCAAAAGCAAAGGATCCCACTGACCATGGACTGAAACTTCTGAAACTGTGAGCCAAAACAAGTTTTTCCTCTTCTTAAGTTGATTTCTCTCAGGCTTTTGTTACACTCACAGAAAGCTGATTAGCACAATCAGGAAGATGAAAAACACCTATGTTTGGACCCATCCGACCATAGAGGTTTGCATTTAGCGGAGTGGAATGCAGCTGGGCATAAAGGTTTTTACAAAGCTCTGTGAGTGATCTTGGTGTTCTGCCCAGGCTGAACATCACGGATTAGAGAATGAATTTGAGAAGGTAGAGGGGGAAAAATAATTTTACCAATAATATTTTCAAAACTCAGGGTTTTTAATAATTTTTTCTCCCTAGTACTGAGGGACTAAACCTAGGACCTTGCGCATACTTTGCAAGTGTTGCACCCACATCCCCCTCCCCTCTTTTTTCCATTTTTGGTCTTGAAACGGGGTCTCATTCAATTAGCAGACGCCTCTGGCCTTGTACTTGTGATCCTCCTACCTCCGCCTCCGGAGTATCTGGGAGTTACAGGCGTGAGCCATCACGGCTGGCCGGGTTTTAATTTTACTTATTATTCTGGAGTTTTTAGAAACACTGAACCAGATGTAGAAATAAAAAGCAATTCGTCTTTCTTTTCATTAATTGCAAATATTCATAAATGAACATTTAATGATGTTATGTCCAGCAATTTCTACTTTAAAATAATTTAGGGAAGATTTCCAGATTAAAACAAAACAAAACTGAGGCATCATCCAGTCCTGCTGGATTTTAATAGCACATTCAGGATTTTAATCCAGCACACTCTGGATTTTAATAGCACATTCAGGTGATTCATCTGTGCAATACAAATGTTGCATTGGACACAACTTATGCTAAAAAAGTTGTTTATCTGAAATTCAGATTTACTTGAATGTCTGTGTCCTAGCTCACAACTGTATTTAGGAAGGAGTTGATTTCATTATGGAATAATGATGGAAAATAGTGTCCTGAATTTAGAGAACACTTTTAATATCTTACCTCTCATTTCTCCTCATCTTGTTGTGTCTGTACCATCCACTGATTTTAAGCCTAACACAAAATAAAGCCAGCTGATAGCCCTCAAAGTGTCATGCTATGTATTGGAAATAACACATAATTGTTCTGTGTATTTATGCAAGAACAGGAGAGAACTCTCACTTTTCTCGGCAATAATTAGCTTACATTATTTTTTTAAACTGTTTCTCGTAAGTTTATTTATTTAAGAAGTTCTTGTGTATTTTAAAATTCATTTCATTATAAAATCCAGAAGCTGCCTGGTTATAACTGAAGTGTAACAATTGGTGCTCATAAAACTACAAGTGCCAGAATTTCCCTGAAAGAGTTATCCAAAGGCTTATCTTACTATGCATGCACAGTCCCACAAGGCTAAAAATGTTGTGTCTATATATCCAAATAAGAAATGCTAATCTTTTAAAAAATTACTTAGGTTAACTAAAATGTGAATGTCTGCATTGGTGAAAGCACATCTATTGTTGTAAACACATGTTTAACTCTTGCTCCTGTTGAATGGTTTCTTACAAACCACAGATATCTTTTTAAAAATAGTTTTAAAAATAGTTTTAAAGTAGTTTTTTTAAAAGTTTTTTTAATAGTTTTTTTAAAAAATAGTTTTAAAAATAGTTTTAAAAATTTAGTGACAAAATTAATTTTTAGGTTAAGGTAAAAAATATGCCATTGGCATTATTATTGTTGTTAGGTTCGGTAGAGTCCGTATCTGACTCATAGCAACCCTTCGTACAACAGGCAAAATACTATTGTCAGTGCTTCTCTGCTGTTTATAGGGTTTTCAATGGCAGATTGGTTTTTGGGAGTGGGTTGCCGGGTCCATCTCCCAAGCCTACAGCACCTGGTGTTCCCAGGCGGTCTCCTATCCAAGTACTAACCAGGTCTGACACTGCTTAGCTTCCAAGCTCTGAAGAGATGGGATGCCACAGGGCTATGGCTGCAGGCATTGACATTATTAGGTTTTTCTTTTAACTGTCTCCCCTTTTGGAGTCTTTGTCACACCTCTGGTACTCTATTAAGAAGACGACACTCATATGCTGGTATTGAGTATGCTGATTTGCGCTTTAAAATGTAGTGTTGAGAACTCTATTTGGAATGTGTTGCTGTATATAAGATTGAGCTTTAATAGTGTTATATTTCAATCTATAAATAACTTTTGCTTCCTATCTGACATTAAAACAATGTATGGCATTTGGCAAAAAGTAAACTGCCAAATGATTTCTTAAGTGCCTAGTTAAGGGATGTCATTATAAATTTTTTATACTGGCTAAACTACTGTAAAATGTGTCTTAGGTTTACTAACCCTTCAAAATAAGTGATTTATTTTGGCACTGTAAAATCATAAATGCTAATCACATACTGAAAAGTGTGGCATTGTTGATTTTTATTTATAGTGAGGCAAGTTAGCAGGTATATTATGTAGCGAAGCTATATTTAATGAGAATCAAGAAGGCAAATGATAATGAAGCTCTCAAATGTGCAAACGTAATGAATGAATGAGGATGGGGTAGGTTTGTTTGTATTCTCCATGAGGCACTGCGGTGAATGGTCACGTCAGAAGCCTTCTAGTTAGAGCTTTCAAGACCTAACTGAACTCCGTACCTTCATTTATTAAATGAGAATAGGAATCTTGTCTTCATTGGGTTGTTGTGAAAGTTAAAATAACATGTAAAGATTCTGGCCTGGTACCAGTAGACATTAAGAAAAAATTGTTTTCAACTGTTAAGTTTAGATCTTGGATGTCCTCTGAAGGCCTTATGTTGAATGTGTGGCCACCAGCTTGTGGCACCATTGGGAGGTGACGGCATCTTCTTAAGAAGGGCCAGGTTGTAGGTGGGTAGGTCATTGGGCACGTGCCCTCAAAGGAGGTATTGGGAGCCCAGCCCCTTCGTCTCTTTCTGCTTCCTGGCTTCTGTGAGAAGAGCAGCTTTTCTCATTCACCTGTTCCTCTCCATGATGTGCACCTTCGCCACAGGCCTAAAAGTGACAGGCCAAGCAACCGCAGATCAAAACCTCTGAAACTATGAGCCAATGTACATCTCTCCCCCTTTTAGGTTGTTTACATCAGGTATTTTGCCACAGCAATGGAAAGCTGACTTAACACACAACCTCAAATACTCTGATTCCCTAAACCCTCTAACCCATTTCCACCCATTTTCCTTTCATAGTAGAATTTCCAGAAATATAAGTGGCATGTGGATGCCGCAAAGAGATTAACTGTTAACTGTTAATTAGACAAGTTTAAGCTCAGGTGTGATTTTATTCGGTGACTTTTAATTAAAAGCCCATGAAGAAAACAGTGTCAAAAAAGAAAACATACCTGTAAGCCCAGATATAAAGGATTTGGTCCTGGGACTAAGAAGGTGTTAGATTTGTTGTTGTTGTTAGATGTGCTCGAGTCGGTATCCGACTCATAGTGACCCTCCTAGGGTTTTCAATGGCTGACAGTTTCGGGATTGCCTTGGGAGTGGATGGCCAGGTCCTTCTCCCATTTTTGTGGTGCTGGGAATTGAACTCGGGACCTCAGAGACTGCAGCGCAGCACTCTACCAACTGAGCTAAATCCCAGCCCCCGTGTTAGATTTAGTGGAACTTATTTAATTATTCTTGGCTGAAGCTTTTTTCCTACTTTTTCAAAAAGAAGGTTGAACTTTATCTTTTTTCCTCATCCTTCAGCCCCTCTCATTGTAGTTTGTTCAGTTGCATTTCCTGGTGTGCGAAGTTTGAGATTGGTTGTGCTGTGCGCTGAGGATTAATACTTGTGGAGGGTGAAGGCCTGGGGATCAAACAGGGGGAGGAGTTGGAGCAAGATGAAGCTACAGCTCAGGGCTCAACCAATTCCATGGGAAGTTTTAGGGCTGCGTGGCCATTCAGAGCAGGAAGGGTGCTCGGTATTTATCCCCACAAACACAGGGCAAGGCAGACCCCTTCTTCCTGTTGGGTGATGTTTTGGGGAAGCATCACTTAGACATTAGCAGCAATTGGTCCTCAAGTCAGCTGAAAGGAGGTCTTCAGGCCTGGGGGGCCATCCAGGTGGCATGACCCAGGCTCTATAGTACAAGGTTAGATTAGCTTCTGAGCATCTTGGGGTCACAGGATAGCAGAGTGCCAGTATCAGTTGGATACTGTCATTTCCAAGATGTCTTGGGGAAATGCTAAACTTCAAAATCTCTGGGTGTATTTTGAACATGGGTTCCATGAATGCATTTTCTAAAATAAAATTAGTCAAAATTCTCTAATGCAAAATGCTTGCAGAACTTTTCGGGACAGGGGGTGGCTCCTCCCCCTCCTCCCCGTCCCTCCCCCTTT
>VMDO01013413.1:0-58358 GCA_007922755.1 Pedetes capensis
TTTTTCCACATACAGATGCTCTCAAGATGATTCTCTCTTTATCCTTCTAGTGTAATTACTTTACTATGACTTGAGGCAGAGTATGTCAGCTTTCCATGGACATGGTATGTCCTTTTGTAGTATAGATTCTAGTCTTTTATTTCTGTAAATAATCTTGAATAATCTCTGAGTATTTATTCTATTTGCAGGTTATTTTATATAGGGATACAATGTATGGTTTTCATTGGACTAACATCCCTATCCAGTATTTTCATGTTACTATTAAATGATTTATTTCCAATTCATTTCCCTTGATTTTTCAACCCTTTCCTTCTGGTCTTTCCTGTGGTTTTACCAGTGTTCATCCCTTGATTTTTCAACTCCTTCCTTCTGGTCTTTCTTGTATTTTTACCAGTGTTCATCCCCATGTGTGCTTATTCCAGTGTGGGCTTTATTTCTGTGCATCTTCTCCATGAACTCTCCCAGCACAGGAATTAGAGGTCTGGTCTCTGAAATCAGGGTTGCCAGAAGGTAATTCTGGTCAAGTTGTTTGACTTTGGGCACTTTATCTTTAAAATGAGTAAGGTGAGAGCACTCATCTTATAAGAATTTTATGAGGATGAATGAGTTAATACATAAAATCACTCTGAATCATTATGGGTACATTTGAAGGTCTGTTTGTGAATTAAACAAAGGAGGTAATAATAGTAATAATAATTACAATGGTTGTTGTTGGTAGGTGCCGTGGAGTTGGTATGCGACTCATGGCGACCCTCATAGGGTTTTCAATGGCTATTTCAGGATTGCCTTGGGAGTGGATTGCCAGGCCCTTCTCCCACTTTTGCGGTGCTGGGAATTGAACTCGGGACCTCAGAGACTGCATAGCAGTACTCTACCAACTGAGCTTAATCCCAGCCCAATAATTACAATAATGGTAATAATAATAGCTATTTCTTCCTCAAACTTTTAGTTTTCTATCTTGAGCTGTTAGATTGATGTGTAACATTTTTAGAATTCATTTTTTTAAAAAAAAATGAGGTCTTAAACTACTTGGCCATGTTTTTGTGGTGGTTTTTTTTAAATTTTTATTTCTATTTTTATTTTTTGCGGTACCAGAGGTTGAACCCAGGGCCTTGCACTTGAATGCTTTGCAAGTGCTGGACCACTGAGCTGTACCCCCAACCCATTTTTTTTTTTTTACTTTTTTGAGTCAGGGAGGGTCTCACTAAGTTACATAGACTGCCTCTGGTCTCGCACTTGCAATCCTCCTGCCTCCGCCTCCCAAGCCACTGGGATTACAGGCGTGCGCCACCACACCCATCTTGGTGCTTGTTTTTTAAAAATAATTATTAATTTTTCTTAGTTCTTCCCTCATGTTTCTTATAACTTGTTTGAATAGGTCCTGTAGTGATGCTTGTGTGTGTGTGTGTGTGTGTGTGTGTGTGTGTGTGTGTGTGTGTGCAGTACTGGGGGTTGAACCCAGGGCCTCATGCTTGCATGCTTTGCAAGTGCTGTACCACTGAGCTGCACTCTCAGCCCGCTTTTTTTTTACTTTTTTGAGACACAGTCTTGCTAAATTATGCAGACAACCTCTGGTCTTGAACTTGAGATCTCCTGCCTCTGCCTCCCGAGTTGCTGGGATTACAGGTATGTGCCACTGTGCCTTGCCAAATGCTTTTAAAAAAATATTATTTTGACTTTTCTTTCAATAAGCCTAGCTCCTCTGGACCAGCCTTTTGCAGGAGACTCATATGAGCCATGCTAGCCTGGGTTTCAGATCAGCAGATATTCTCTGTATAATCCTAGAGTTGTCAATGTAATTTCTTCACAAATATCAGCAGGTGTGTTGGAATCTCTCTTCTTCATCCTCTTCAACAAATTGTCTCCTTCAAAGATAACTAATGTGTGCTCCTCATTTGACCTCATATCTCTACCAATGCTGGTATCAAACAGAAAACAGATCCCACTGGTCCCTGACATACCTATGTCCACAGTTTGTAAAAGGGGACATTGTGTCTTTTGGGGTGTGGAATATAATGAGACAGGAGTTTCTCTTCAAGTTGTTTTGTTTTGTTTGAGACAAGGTCTTTCTATGTAGCCCAAACTAACCTGGAACTTGCTATGTAGCCCAGGCTGGCCTCAAACTTGGGATCCTCCTGCTTCAGGCTTCCTAGTGCTGGGATCCAAAACATGTACCACAATGCCCAACTAAAGTTATTTCTTTTCTTTTTCTTTTCTCTTTCTTTCTTTTTTCTTTTTTCTTTTTCTTTTCTTTTTTCTGTTTTTTTTTTATTGTTATTTTTTATATTGAAGAGTTGAATCCAGGGCCTCACACATGCTAGGCAAGTGCTCTAACACTGAATGGCACCCCACCCCCTTTTTTATTTTCTATTTTGACACAGGTCTTGCTAAATTGCATAGGCTGCTTCTGACCTTGAACTTGGGAGCCTCCTGCTTAGCGTCTGGAGTCTCTGGGATTACAGGTGTGCACCAAGGTGCTGGCTGGACTATCACAGCTTTAATTGGAGGACGAAGACAAGTCTGAGTGACTAATTGTTGGAAGGTTATATTTACCTGCAGCCTTGCTACTCTTGGAGTTACCAGGACCAAAGGTACCAAGTGACTCAGTAACAACCAGATAAGATTATGTTTAAATATCTCCTTAGTATTTTTTTTTTAAAGGAGACACAAGTCGTATCTCAACTTGTCTGGTGCCTCCTTACTGCACTTGAGCAGGCTTGTCAGGGACCCCTGAGTCACTAAGTCAGTGAAGAGAAAGTCATTTATTACCCACTTTGAGAATATCAGATGGAAATGCCTTGCAAATACAGGAAGCCACTTTCCCTGTAGAGGTTCTGTGCACAGCAAGCCCAAGTCTCATGGCCCTCAGAGGGAGCAAACTTGGCCCCAAAGTCACTGCCCTTAGCAAGTATGTGGCAGCACTTCAGGGCTGTCAGACAAACTGCACAGAGAAAGAGGCACTTGAGAAGGTCATGGAGACAGAAACGCACCTCCCCCACTTCAATTTCACCTGAGCCGCTGGCAGGATACTCAGGAAGACCCAGGGGGCCTGAAGGGCAAGGAGACCTTGAGTGTGAATTCTCTGCCCAGCAGTTTAAAGAATGTTTTTCACACATCATCACGGTCTGAGTCCCCCAGATCTCCTGGAGTGACAGCAATCAAAATTGATTTGGGGAATTTCATCCACAAATGAAATTTACTGGTTCCCAATATGGAAGTTCAGTGGCTTTTGTTTTTTTCCCTGCCACCAGTGAAGAGACCTGAGAATTTGAAGTATGACATGCGAAAGACAAAACAAAAAGGCATTTGATCATCAGGCACAAGTGAACAGTTGAAAGCAGACACAGAGGTACCTCGGCTCCGTGAGCCACACTCTGCAGAGCCATCTCCACTCTCTGGTCCATTCCGTGCGATTTTTAGGGCAGCTCATGTCCTTGAAGTTTACAGCCTCATTCTCTTCAGGCTCCTGTGTGTTTTAGGTGTGGTGCATAGGCTAATATATTAACTGCCCTAAGGAAGACATCCTGCCTAAGAGTTTTGTTCTGAAACCTCTTTCATTGAATGCTTTTGGTCTCCATGTGTGGTTTTCACCAAGAGAAAGTTCTGCCAGGGTCCTGCCTGTAGGTATTCTCTCCTGGTTGTATATGACACCTGTATGCCATGGCACACTCCCCACCCCAGTGGCAGGTGGGAGTCACAGGAGAGCAACATGCTTTGGTGGAGAGCTGCCAGCAGAGAAGGCTGCAGGGCTTCATGCATGGGGCTGGGGGCTGACTTTGCCCAGAGCCTATCCAGCCCATCTTGCTGCCTACTCCATCCTCTATGTAATGCCTGGGGATGACAGATGTGAACAGCAAAATAAAAGTGATCTTTGCAGTACCAGGAATTGAACCTAGGGCCCACCATTGAGCTGCACCCCTTGCTTTAAAATTTTTTTTGGTAGTTCTGGGGGTTGAACTCAGGGGGTCATACATGCTTTGCAAGCACTCTATCACTGAGCTACACTTCCAGTCCAGTTTTTACTTTTATTTTGAGATGGTCTCACTAAGTTACTCAGGCTGCCTCTCACCTCAAACTTGTGATCCTCCTGCCTCTGCCTCTTGTGTTGCTAGGATTACAGGTGCGCGCCACCATGCCCAGCCTAAAAAAATTTTAATTTGGAAACAAGGTCTCACAAAGTTGGTCAGGTTGCCTCTGGTCTTGAAGTTAAGATGTTCTTGACTCAGCCACCCAAGTCACTGGGATTATAGGTGTGTGCCATGGTGCCTGGCAAAAAAATGATCATTAACTGAGCTTCCTTATGCAGATTCCTGTATCCTCTGCTAAGAGAGTCTAAAATCACTGAGTCTGGGCTGGGGGCCAGGAATTAGCATGTCTGACAGTCCCTTGGGGGTGGGGGGTTCTACTGCAGATGGTCTGTTGACTACACTCTAATAAAAACTACTGTACCAGATGATTCAAATACTAAGACCAAGATGTATTTTGCTAATGTTAAAATAATGGGCTTGTGTGCTCCTTCTTTTATCTGTTGCTGACCAAGGACCAGGATGCAGATGTGACGGCCAACTCTAGATTGGTCAATTTGGATCCACAGATGAGAAACATGGTTGTGCCCTGGACTGCCTCTCTCAGGACTGTTAGGTGAGCTAATGCACTTCTATGTGACTTCACACACACACACACACACACACACACACACACACACACACACACACACACACAGTTTCCTTAACTTGAGAAAAGATAAAATTGATCATGTGGCTCCATTGACCAAAAGTTTGAAAATTCAAGATAGTTGTTGAAGAGTTCCACCTGCCTTGCTCTATCCATTTTTAAGTTCAATTTAGCCATTTCTCTTGAGAGTCAGAACTATGTCTTACATTTCTTTGGATCCCCTACAGTGCTAAGGCAGAGTACGGGCTGAATACACACAGCTCCCTAAGAAGCAAGAGTATGATCACTCATGAGTATGACATTGGGGACAGTTATCTGGGCTTAAATCTGTCACTCTGTGACTTTGGACAACCTTTCTGTGTCTCTGTTTCTTCACTGGTAAAGTGGGGATAAGTAATAATGTATACCTCACAGTACTACTGTAGGAAAAAGGTGCATTAAGCCATATAAAGTACATAGGAATAGTACCTGATACACAGTAAGCATGAAATGTGTTTGCCATTGCTATTATTGTGATTGTCATTACAATGATAATAACCCCAAACCACATTATGAGACCAAAATATGCTAGCACTTGTCACTAACATCCTTTAGGTGTCTGTGGACACGTGGCACACTATTTATTCTAAAATAGAAGCAATGCTCAAACCATTCTAAAGGTTATTTCATCTGTTCTACATTTTTGTATTACATTAAGGAACATATTTACAAGGCACCAGGTCATTTAAAAACCTTTTATGTAGGAAAAGCAAAATTCTTCTAAATGTGCCTGTGTTTGAAGGTCTAGATCCTTCAGGTTAGGATTTATGAGCAAGGCTGAAGGTTGTTTTTATTTTCCCCCTTGAATGTTAATATACAAAGTTAAATAAGGCAATTTCTTGAGTAGATTTTTCTCCTTTCTCATAGTTCTTCCTTTCCCCCAGTAGGAAGTTGTCTCCAGTTTTGGTTCTGAGGGTAAAGAGGAGAGGACAGAGTCTGTCTTCTTCCTTTCCTGTTTTAGAACTGGGTTCCTCATGTAGGAACCACTGGCCTCAGCAGATGGGGCCTGGTGTCCAGAGCTGAGTAACCAGACGGAGGAAAGTGGGTCATATCAACACACTTCCAGTTTCACAAGTCATATGGAGACTTTGGAAATCACGTATTTCATTTTGTCACTTTCAACCTTTCTGTATGTTTGAAAAATTCAGAATAAAAGGCTGGGGAAAAAAAAAAGGAAGGGAAAAGTAAAATAAAAAGGAAGCAGTAACTGTTGCTTCCTTATGTGACTTTCAAATACTTGAGATTCTCCAAAACGTAGAAGGCATAAAATTCTTGCCAAATGACAGCACAAAGGAGAAGCTCAAACTACTTATAAGGCAGTTGTATTTGTAAGGCTGCTCATCAGGAGGCTAGTATTGTTGCCAGCATAGAAGACACAAAACGGTAGCATAATTGAAGATAAACTCCTCTTCTCTGGAATTCTACATCCCAATTAATAAAGCCTCGTCCCTGGGCAGGTTTGCACCTTCCGACCTGCCCATTACATTGGAGTCCACCTTTCACAGGTCCTCCTTGGGATTTTCCAACCTAGAATTTGCCAGAACAGTCCTCCTTTGGTGGAGGAACTGAGATATGAAGAGCAGACACTTGATTTCCACATAAGGAGAAATTATTTGAAGAGAATAAAGTCTGTTGAGAACAAAGGTGGTCAGACGACTGAGGGTAGAAGAGGCCACTGTTTCATAGGTCAGGAAGGCGAGGAGGGGCTTGCACGGCTTATGCCACAAAACGATTCGATCAGCGGAATGAACGTTTTCAAGATGATTTTGGTTCGCATGGCCTTCAATCACTCCTTGCCTCATAGTTACATAAAACATCTTAAAACAAAAGACTCCCAAGTATTTGTATCTATCCCTGAGCATTCTCCTTAACTCCTACTTGACATTATGGGCAGCTCAAATTTCAGTGTTCAGCACCAAACTCCTAGACTCCCTCCAAGAAACTTGTTCCCTGGTATCTTCTCCATTTAAGTGAAGGAACTTCCCCCTTCTAGTTGCTTAAGTTTAAAATTTTGGAGTAATTTTTGGTGCTTTTATTTCTCACATGTCACCAGGAAATGGCTCAACTTTCCAGGATATGCAGATTGAAATCAGTGGTCACACCTCCACTGGCCCCACAGTGTCCAAGTTCCATGGTCTTTTTCCTGGATATTGCAATGTCTCTTTGCTTCTCTCTTGCTGTCCTACCCATACAGCAGCAAGTGGCTTTGCATACTGCTCAATTCAAATGATTGCTCTTTATTTTGGATGCTTCAGAGAGGAAATCTTTTCACCATGTACAAGCCCCTCTAAGAGCAACTTCCCATCTGCCTCTTTAGCCCTTATTTCTCTCCCTCTGCCTGCCCACCTCACCATCACCCATCCCAATCTGCCCCACCAGTCCCTTTGCTGAGTGTTCTAGAATAGGATCTTCCACACTTCTACCTTGGGGGAGTGCTTGCTTTTTTCTCTGCTTCACACATCTACCAAATATTAGTGCTGCCAGCTCCCTTCCTTCAGGCATCTGTTCATGTTTTACGTCTTCCCCGACCATTTTACCTAAAATCCCACTGCTTCCCTTGCCTTTCCTTGTGACATCATCAACTAATACATTCCTTATTTGTCTGCCTCCCACTAGAATCTATGCTCTATGAGAACAGGCACTTTGCTTTATTCATTACTTGTTAGCACCTAAAACCATACCTTTCATGTGGTAGGCACAGAAAGTTTGCTGAGCAAACTTTTGAAAATCCTTCCAAGACATTTCCTCTTTTGCCTAATTGAATTGGTCCACATGCTTGTGTAAAAAGGTTCATCTTAAATTTCACCTCAGTCATGTCTTTTACTAATGTGTATCTGATTACTTAATATTTTGCCTTACATTTTTCTCTCATCTGACCATTTAATTCCTGAACCGGCTGCCATTTTTTCAGTAATATAGAAAAACCTCAGTTCTCCCTTGCTACTATATTGTACTAATAAGTACAGTGACTTGTTTTTATCTGACTTATTAATATTTGAAAGTCATGAAACATTCATTTCTCCCTGGACCAATATCCTCTATTCTCAAATGAAATCCCAAATAAAGATGCAGATTCCAGTCCAAGCTCCAATTAGGAAAAAATTCTTTTGCTTTTGAAATATCTAAACTTGTTATTTTTTCTATTTCTCCTTCTTCCTGCTCAAATTTTAACAATCTCAGGACTTTTTCTAGCACTGGCCCACTGGAGATAAGAAAATACGTACATAACACATTAGTTTGTCTACTTGACTCACCATAACAAAGAACTGAAGGCATGGTGGTTCAGGAATGTTGGCTAAAATGGGGATGGGGAAATAATCTTTTCCATCTTTCTTCTAAAGGTCCATGATAATTGTTAAGATCTGTCTGTAAAGATGGCCAGTCAACACTGATGGATTTCCATCAGAGATCTCCAAGTCTTGGCTATTAGAAGTCACTGTTCTTCGTTTGATGCCACATCTCTTTTTTAACATTATTATGAAATGATCCAGTGTTTTAGGGGCTCTACACAAATTTATATTTGCTCTTAGGCAATATCAGCTTCCACAAAGCTAAGAATAAACTTGCAAAAAAGAACCAACCTTATACCATTTTCTAGTTTTTATTATTATTTCTACTTGCCATTAATGGGATTTTTAAATGTCACTATGGACTCATTTATTTTAGCTTCTACCTATTGGCTTACCCTCTTGATGTTTGGATCTACAGTTAAACCTAGATGCTAAGAAGCTTTTGAAGTATTTTAAGGGAGGAAGTATCATGAAGATTATAGCTTTAGGAAAAACTATTTGTCAATCTTATTTCTGGGTATATGTACACAAGAATTGGAAGCAGGGTCTGTGGGAGGTATTTCCACACCCACGGTTCATAGCAGTATTATTCACAGTAGCCAAGTAGAATCAATCTGTCTGCAAATGGGTGAATAAACAAAATGTGATATATGCATACCCAATGCAGCATTGAAAAGGAAGGAAATTCTGTCAATGCTTCAACATAGAGGAACCTGGAGAATACTAAGCTAAGTCAAATATGCTGGTCAGAAAAAGCCAAAGGCACATGATTTCACTTATAAAATAAATATCTGATGTAGGTGTTTTATATAGATAGAAAGCAGATTGGACCCACCAGGCATGAGTGGGGTAGGAAGGACAAGGGTAGTTATTCAACTGCAGTTTCGTTCTGTGAGATAAGTTCTGAAAGTCTTGTTTTTTTAATAATGCAAATATATTACACTGTACTGTACACTTAGAAAGGGTTAAGGTGAGCCAGGCACAGTGGTACACACCTGTAAACCCAGCAACTCAAGAGGCAGAGGGAGGATGGCCAGTTTTAAGCAGCCTGCGTTAACTAGTGGCAGCCTGTGTAACTTAGTGACAGCTTGTCACAAGATAAAAAGTAAAGAAGGTGCTGGGGTCAAAAAAGTCAAGATGGTAAATTCTGTGCTACGTTTTTCACCACACACAGCTGTACACAAATATTTATACCTGTTTGTATACAGATCTTTGATAAAGAAGGGGTGATGTTGTTGCTCTTAGGTGCTGTCGAGTTGAGTCCAACTCATAGTGACCCTATGTACAACAGAATGAAACACTCCCTGACATTGTGCCATGCCAGGAACTATTGTCAGTGCTTCTCTGCTATTCATAGGGTTTTTCAATGCCGGATTGTTTTGGGAGTGGGTTACTAGGTCCTCCCCAGCCTGTGGCACCTGGTATTCCTAGGCAGTCTCTCACCCAAGGACTAACCAAGCCTGATCCTGCTTAGCTTTTGAGATCAGACAAGATTGGATGACAGGGTGTTAGGGCTACAGACAAAGAGGGGTGACATAGTATGTATGTTGTATATGTAGAATTTACCCTTATGATAATGGAATTCCTTTCTAAATCACACATAAAAAACCTCTCGCAAGCTTGTTGGTGGTGGTTTTGCATGTCAGAGTCCAGTCCAACTCCTAAGGACCCTGTGTACAACAGAACAAAACACTACTCAACATTGTGCCATGCACGTAATTGTTTTAGGTTTGAATCACTGTTGTAGTCACTATGTTTCTTCTCATTTTGAGTCATGCCTTATCAGCAAAAGGAGGTCCTAGAGGCTCTACTCTATTCCTGTCATTAAGATCGACTCTTCTTTGAGGCAATTCTTCCCCAGTTGTTTCTTGAATAACTTCTAGCACTGTATTTGATGGTGCTTCTCTGCTATTTATAGGGTTTTCAATGGCTAACTGTTGTGGGAGTAGGCTGCCAGGTACTTCTCCCTAGCCTGTCTTAAGTCTAGAAGCTCAGCTGAAACCTGTCTGCCACGGGTGGCCTTGCTGGTATCTGAAATACTGGTGGCACAGCTTTCAGCATCACCCAAGCCCCCACAGCACAAGGTGACATACACATGGGGGCTCACGAGCTTAGCATTTATTAAACATGCCAAGTGCTTAGCAATCTAAACTATAGTTACAAGGGAGGAATGACAAAGTGTACAGACTGAAAACAAATTAGCTATGCTGTCTCATGCTTTATCTTTGTGGGTATCTGATTTATGGATGCCTTCTCCACTAAGTAAATAATAAGCTCAGGCCTAGTTTTGTTTACCATTTTATCTCCAAGGCCTAGGACAGTACCTGGAAAATAGTACCTAAATATTTAGTGAATGAATGTATATAGTAAACACTTTGAGATAACACCCAGGTCTATAATCACCAAATTCAAGTATAATAAGATATATACCATAAAGGAGACAGAATCAACTTTCAAAAAACTAATTTTAATCAAAACAAAAATTGTTGATCATTAACAAGTTTATAAAACAGTGATTTAGTTACATAAATAAATTGATATCAGTGTATCAAATCTTAATTACTTTCAACTTCATGAGCATGTTTACATGAGTGATGAAGTACAACCTTTTTTTTTTCTTTTTACCTATTATAATAAATAAAATGGAGCGCATGAAATAGTTCTTCTAAACAAAAATACCTACAAACATACCTCTAGCATGTTCTCTAATGAAGGGAACAAGAGACACTGGACAACTTTTGCACCAAAACATAAAAACTGCTTTAAAAAGCACAAGGTTACAGAACCATCAGCTAAAGGAAAGACACTATACTGTAACCAAAGTTGGTATTTTAATAATATAATGAACAGTTTGGTAGTTAGATCTCCAGTTTGGTTATTTTAAAGCATTAAGACAAGGCAAGATAGAAGGCTGCTTTTGTTTGAGTAATTCTAGAGAAAATAAAATATATTTAAAAAAAGAAAGAAAGAAAACTGAAAAGTAGAACAGTCATACTTACACAACTTTCTGTCCTGCACAAAGTCAAAATACCTATGCAGAATAGATATATAATATATATAATGTTATTTGTGCACAAAGGTTAGCTTATTATTAGCTCACTGCAAAGGCGTAATGTATCACAGGTCAATTGTTTTGGAAAATGTTTTGCGGTTTTGTGTCAAAGGATATTTCTTTTAAGTTTCCTAGGCTAGGAGGCACGAACCCCAATTCCGGCATACTGTATATTCTTAATGCTAAGGCTTGCTGCTCTGGCTGTGTATTTTGTTGTCCCTCTTTACTTTAGTGCCTGTTACAAGCATGTGTGGTGTAGTGGTTGTTGGTGGTGTGTCTGTGTGTATACATATATATATGTATACAGAGGTTGTATAAATATATATACATATATAATTCCTCCCAATAGATCTCAGTCCAACCATGCAATCCAGAAGGTGGCTCTGCATAGATGCCCAGCATGAAGTTCACCGCCTGAGCCAACCCTGAAGCAAGGCGCACTTTTAGTCCTTCTGATAGGTTTTCTCTCAGTTTTTTGTTTTTGTTTAAAACCAAGCTACTGCAGCTTCAAGTATTTTGCATTACATAGAATATTTTTTTATAAATTAGTTAATGTTATATTTTCAATATTCAGACATATACTATAATATATATACAGTACAATAAATGCTCTCATTCTTTTTTTTTTTAATTTTTTTTTGGATAAATCCCTGAGAATGTATGTTGACAGTCGCTAAGTTTCCACATGCACAAGCATCGTGTGCCATGCTTCTGGACGAACAGCACTGCAAAGCCACGTGGGTCAGCCTTTTCACTACTACTATTTCATTTTGTTGGTTTGTTTAAATATGCTGAAAATGTAAAGATGAGTTACAAAGGAGTAAAGCTGAATCCATTCGAGGTACTTATCACAGGATGGAGGTGTTCTGTTTGGTTTTTAAAGCCATTTCAATTATTTTTTTTTGAGGCTGTGAACGTATACAGAAAACAGGAGAGCTATGTGGACTTTTGCCACTTGACAACATATACTCAGTGTAAACCAAACCTTTTTAACCTCTCTCTCATACAAAACCAATAAAAAAAGAATTTTTAAAAAAAGGAAAAAAGAAACAGGGAAAAACTTAAAAACACACAAACTTTCACAACATGACAATTTAAGTCTGCAAACACAATATAACTATACACATATAATACCGGTGTGGCTCTGTTCTTTAAGTTAAAAAGGGTACAAAGGCAGGCTCAAGTAAAAACAAACCATCCCTCCCATCCCCGCCCCCCTCCCCATTCATACAAGTTCTATCAACCGAACCTCTCCCGGACCAACATCATCAGTTTCTTTTTGCCTTTGTAGATCTGTTTCAGGTTGTCGATAAACTGCGTAAACTGAATATGTCCATCATGCGCCATGAGGAAGGTCTCTCGGGCCTTGCTGAGGAACTCTATGAACTCACTATAGTGCCGAGGACTGATGTGTGTGAGTCGTGAGTGCGTTGTGTTGATGTAGGCCCCTATGGTGGCATCCAAGAGTTGCCTCAAGGGGGCTTTGTCCAGTGACATGAGCTTACCAGAGTTTCTCCTTCCATGAAGTCCCACCATGCCAGGAGTGGTCAGAGTGCATCTGCGCAAAATGTCTGACAGTACCGTTGCACACTTGACACTCTTGACCACCAGAGGTATTATAGCCGCAAGCTCATTCTTACCAAGGGAGTGGCTAAGCGCACAGGCCCACAAAACGTCATTAATGGCAGGGTGTGTGTCCTGATTGTAGCTCAGGTTGAGATGGGTCATGGCCAGGGTGGCCAGCTTGTAGGCCCTCATGGGGTACCCACGGTGCTCCATGTACCGCGCTATTGTGAAGAGCTGGGTGTAGCTCATGCCGGTAGTAGCAGCATCAAGGACGATTTGGTACGCCGTCTCAAAAGCTATGTGATCCTTTTCACAGAGGGTGAGAGCAGAGAGGGCGCAGTTCTGTGGGTCCTTCATGGCGCACTGCAGTGCAAGTGTCCGGGCACTGCTGGCCAGCTTTTCCTGCTGGTGGCAGTCCAGATGGAGGCGGACGATGGTGCTGTTGGACATCACGGTAGTTGCAACAATACTTGTGGCCTCAGTGGGGGTAAAGAGAGTAAACCAGCTCTGCATGATGCTGTCCAGGGCATAAACACCTGCAAAGAACATAGACACATGCTATTACTTACAAGGAGGCTGGCTACAGGCCTAATTTCTACTTTCATAATCAATGCTTACATTGTCAACCATCACAGGACATGAAGTAGGCCAGAAACCCTGAAGGTAATGTGTCTAGGAGCAACCTTTTAGAATAAGGTTATTATGGATTATATATGGATTATTATGGATTATATGGATTATTCAATGTGAAATGCCTGAGAGGAACACAAACTTACTATAATAAAGAAGCAATCCTCTTGGTAACTGGTGTTTGTGCTGTGCTGCTTTCCATTTCAGACAATGGCTTTTTTGCTATTGAATCCTGATTCACTGAAGCCTCCTCTCAGTTACCCACTACAGAATTTGATTCAGAAACAGTAAAAACCCTCACCCAAACAGGGACATGTGGTGTATTGTGTATAGTTTAAAGAGCATACAATACAAAACTTTTAAGACATAAAAGCAAGAAAATGTCATCCATAATCAAGAGAATAACAATCAACAGAAGTGGACCTACAGATGAGTTAGATGTTGGAAATGGACAGTAAAGTCTTTTGACCATTTTAGGTATAAAGACCCCATATGCCCCACCTGTAGGAAAATTCTGAAAGTGAAGGTACTAAATCTCAGACAGAAATCAGGTATGTATCTTGGTATAGTGATAAGAGTTATGTGGTAGTTCTTAAACTTGTATTATTCTGTATTGCTTCAGTAATGCATGACTTCAATAATATAAACATAATTTTTGCATCAGTACCAAGTTCCCTTTCCCCTAAATAACAAATAATTACACGAGTGAAAGAAACAGAAGGATGATTTTTATAGTTTCTGCTGTGTCAGAATGAAGACACCAAGATAGCAGTATCCTCTCAGCAAGAGGTGTAGGTCCTCATCTCACGCAAACAGGAAGAAAGATTTAACCAGCATGTACTCCAAACAGCCACTGCTGTATTTGTGTTGCCTTCCTTCTGGGAATGTGCAGCTTTCTCAGTCATGATCTACTATTGCAGAGGGAAACAGAAGGCTAAGGTGTCTTGTAAAGTGTAGCTGATGGGCAGCCAGGAGTTTTCTCACAGGCAGCTGCAATTTGTCACAGACCTGAAAGCTCACCAAAACCCAGTGATCCTTTGTTTTGCTGTACACTCAGATGATAAAGAAGAAACCTGCAGTAATGAGGTAACTTCTTAAAGGTTGCTTACTTACTGACTTATTCCATTTTTTTTATTTTTTTATTTTTTGTGGTATTTGGGGGTTGAACCCAGGGCCTTGCACAGGCTTTGCAAGTGCTCTCCCATTGGGCTGTACCCCAAGCCACTGGGATTACAGGCATGTGCCATGGTGCCTGGCTATGCATCGTTCAACTTCTCAGCATCACATTGTGGAGCTCTAAACTCCTACTTAAAATGGAATAAAATGCTAGGCACCATGGCTCATGCCTGTAATCCAAGCAACTTGGGAGGGAGAGGCAGGAGGATGGCGAGGTCAAGGTCAGAGGCAGCCTGCATAATTTAGCGAGACCTTGACTCAAAATAAAAAGATAAAAAGTGGCTGGGAGTGCAACCCAGTGGTAAAGCACTTGGAAAGTATGTATGAAGGCCTGGGTTCAACCTTCAAGTATTTGGAAAAAAAAAGAAGAAAAGGAGGAAGAAGAAGGAGAAAGGAGGAGGAGGAAGGAGGAGGAGGAGGAGGGAAGAGGAAGGAAGAAGGAAGGAGAAAAAGAAGAAAAAGAAGGAAGAGGAGGAGGAGGAGGAGGAGGAAGAAACAGTAGTAGTAGTAGTAGCAATAATTGAAGGTTGGTGGTGTGGTACAGGAAGGGAGACCCGCATGTGGTAATGCTAGACGGGGAGGTGGGAGTCTTGGGGAAGTCAAGGTAAGAGGGGAAGTATTCTCAGATCTGTAAATGACAGGGTAAATCTTACCATGAAGCACCTGGGAAAGCTGCTTCTCCAGAGTTTACTTACCAACTTCAGTAGCACATGTCACCAGCCACCTCACCATCTCCCGCCGTCGCCAATTTAAGGTTGACAATGTCATTCGCATAACCTATAAAGGCAGGATAACAACATGTTTTGGAAGATTATTCTAAGTGAATGGAGAAAGGAAACCATTCCAAGGTATAAACTACTAGGGAGACTCTCTAGTATCAGGATGATAAAAAGCATTTTAGTTAGAGCAAAGACCTACATGTATATCTGGGTTTGTCCACAGCTTCCCCCAGCTGTCCTTTGGCCTCACCTAGGAGTTAAGAGAGCTACATCCTACTACTGGTGAGTGTGGCATACTGGGCAAGTCACTTAGTCTCTTTTCTTATCTGAGAAATCAGAGGACTAGGTTGGAACATTAAACACAGTCCAGGTCCTTTTCTCCTCCTCAGCTTTAACATGCCAGGTCCTTAAGGTTCCTCATGAATTCATTCAAAGACTTCCAGCGGGCAAGGTAGTATTTTAAAATAACAACTTATTTACCCTTTCAATCTCTGGCTGCTCCTTTTCTGATGACTACAAAGAATCACCCCAGGTCTATAGAAAGAAATCATTTTTGGCATCACTGGCGATCTGATTTTTTCATTTTCTAATAAGAAGTCCCAAGATAAACTTATCTATCTCTTCCTACTTCGTTTATTCTTTCAAATTCAAAACATCTAGGGCCATAACACTCTTCAAGCCATGAGGCAGAGAAGAAGCTTTCATTAATCTCCCATTTACCCAGAATTCCAAATAACCAGAGAGCTCACATTAACATTTCTTTTTGTACCACATCTTTAAGATTAGACAGATGATTATGAAAATAAGCAAAATAACAAGAATTTACACTCAAAAGGAAATTTCTAAACTGTCATAGTATAACTTAAAAGTAATCCTCTATACTCTCTGCTTCTATGGTACTGCATGTTACAGTACTAAGTATGTTTTCCTATGGTCCAATGCTTTAAACTTTATTAATATAACCACTGTAAGCAGGAATCTGGGCTGAGGTTTACAGCTCAGTTGCCAGAGCTCTTGCTCTGCCTGATGTGAGGCCCTGGGTTAGATCCCCAGCACTGCAAAAATAGGATAAGGACCTGGCAAGTCCACTTCTGAAACAATCCTGGAAGAGTCAGCCATTGGAAACCCTATGAATAGCAGAGAAGCACTGCCATAGTGCTGGGCATGGCACAGTGTTGGGGAGTGTTTCGTTTTGTTGTACATTGGGTCACTATGAGTTGGACCCAATTTGATGGCACTTAACAACAAGAAGGTAGAATGTGTGACTAGAACCAGATTAATTATCTAATCAGGGCATGCTGTTTCCCATATTTTAGGTACAGTATAATAATTTTTTGACTGCTTTTTAATGAGAGGGGGGAAAAAAGCAAATGTTAGAGATTTCATGAAAACTTATCAGTTTCTGGTTTACAGAGTAATCTATGCAGAAACTGTAAGGAAGCAAACATCTTACCTGCATGACTTGGTATTAGGTCCTACTGAAACTTGAAACTTGACCCTAGCCTAATTGCCCCCCCTTTGCCTAACTTTCTCAGGGTTGTAAAAAGGAGTGGGAAGTGCCAAATGCATGCATCAATAAAAACCATACTTCCTCTAAAAACTTAACTTTCACAACTGAATCCTTTTTAGACATGCTAGCTTTATTCAAGTCCCTTGGCTAGCAATAATTCATCATTCATTCAAAGGACAAACAGTGATGTTAAGGCTGTAATTCAGAAAATGATTTTTTTAAATTGCAAAACACAAACAAGGCTTCTAAATGTACAGTCCCTACATCTTAGACAGCAGTCTGACTCAGCTGAAAGTGACCACAGCTCTGAAATACATGCTCTTCTGAAGTCTAAAAGATGTGGGCTCTGAGGAGTTGTTTACCTGTACTAAACTACTAAAACAAACAAAACCAACCCTAAACAGTGCCATTCATTAGTAGTCTTTGGTGCCCCAGAAAAGACTACAGCCATGTACCTGCAGGCCCAGCTCCAGAGACACTTTCAAAAGAGTGATGTCTGGCAAACTGTCCATGAGAGTTGCTATTTTAAATGCATCTTGGGCAAGCTTGAAGATGTGTGATGAGGAGTGAATGTTTTTCTGGATGGATTCTAATACTGTTTCCAGCCTTCGAACATCGCCTGCAATGAACAAGGGAAAACCAAACCAAACCAAATCAAATGTGAGGTAGAATAAGGAGAAAACCATCCAACCACACAGACACACAGACAGACAGACAGACACACACACACACACACACACACACACACACACACACACAGAGGAAAAAAGGACACAAACAAAACATAAAGCACAAGTTAATTTATTTGACATGTTCACAGGTGGCACAGATGTTACACTAAGTGACCCGTAGTTACAAAAATCTATGGACCTTGGCTTCACAAAAAAGATCCATCAAGACATACCCACAATTTCTAAAGCCACATATGAACCAGAAATAACCTGAGATAGCAAATAGCTCTCCTACTTTCAGTTTACATCTTTGGGTATTTCAAGGTCAACAACAACAAAAACAACCATACCCTTTGCTCTGTTTCTAAATTTCAACTATCTTTTTTTTTTTTTTTTTTTTCTGGCATGGTAACTAACCTGAACTCTGCTGGCAGCATGTTTAATGATACAGGTGAATAAGGAAAATGAGTACTACCTGGTCTGCCTATAAGCAAATCATGAAGCTAATATCTAAAAGAAAAGGATTCCTTACAATTTATCTAACATCAATACTACTGTTGGGAATTAAAAGCAAGCCAACAAAATAATTATAAGGAACTCCAGTACCTTTGGCTGCAGTTAGCATGGTGGATGCCAGCTCACACTGCTGGGATTCAATGTGGCTTAGAGTGAACCAGCGAGGGTATCGGTTGGGAACAACTGACGCAATGTGGTGTGGGCGGGTGAGGTCTCCTGTTGGAGCAGTAGATTCCAATACTAGTAACCTGTAGTAAGACAGCAAGAAAGGTAGCTTTTTGTTACTATTTATCCATTAGTTTGGGCCACAAGGACTGGCCAGCAGAAGCAAGAAGCATGGGCAGATGCTGAAGGAAGCTGCTCAACCCCTGGTTCAGGAACAGCTGGTATAGTTACTCTCTCCTGGGTGGATACAGATCACCCTGTTAACAGCTCATCACTCAAACCTATGCGATTTCCCTTTGTTAGCATCATTCAGAAAGTTGCCATACTTAAGGAAATTTGGACATGTAACACTGAAGAACTCTGAAACACAAGTCTTGATGTTTACCTACTATTTTTAAATCTTATCCTCATTAAAAATAAAAATAAATGGGGTGGGGGTGTAGCTCAGTGGTAGAATAAGCTTTGCATACACCAGGACCTGGGTTAATCCCTAGTACCATAAATAAATGAATAAATGAATAAATAAATAAATAAATAAAATCGATAAATAAAACTAATAATAAAATGGGTATGTTAAGACTAAGATTATAATAGACATCAGTAGATGAAAAAGCTTAACCTATTAAAACATAAGGGCCGGGATTCAGCTCAGTTGGTAGAGTGCTGCACTGCAGTCTCTGAGGTCCCGAGTTCAATTCCCAGCACCACAAAAATGGGAGAAGGGCCTGGCAATCCACTCCCAAGGCAATCCCGAAACAGTCAGCCATTGAAAACCCTATGAGGGTCGCTATGAGTCAGATACTGACTCGAGGGCACCTAACAACAACAACAATTAAAATATAAAATAACAGGGGAGATACAATAAAAATGACCTCTTTTTCACACATTCGTAATTTCTGCAGAATTAGTTCCTATGACTTCAGGAATCTAAGGTTAAAATATATTCTAATATATTCTATCAATACATTAGAGAAGATGAACACAACTGAACTGAGTTATCTGGTTCCTTGATAGTTTTGCATAAGTTTGGGGTAATTTCTGATTTCAATCTGTCTTTGATTAAGAATGTGTGCTGACAAACAATTCTCAAAGCACAGGCTTAGCGACCTCTTCTAAATATTAAGTACCAAAGAGATCAGTAGAGTGATTACAACTGAATTTTCCTTTTCAATAATCAAAACATTTGCCTACATTCAAGTCTCCCTGTGTTAGATCTATGGAATAAGACCTGGGAACCAAGAGCTAGCAGGGTCAGGCAGTAAGGCTGGCCTCCAGGCCTCAGCCAAGAGCAGTTATTTATTGCTCAGGTAAGCCATGTGGCTCACCTCCTCCTTTTATTTGGGACAATGAGATGTTAGCATTAGAAAGGGTGGTGAAGCAAGTAATTACATAACTTTGGCAGGGTTACTACCTAGCTTTTTAAAAAAAACTCAGTGTCCCTGTATCCATGGGCAGATTTTGCCAGAGATGCTGTAGAGGAAACTAGTCAATTTCCCTGATATTATCAGTGCTGAAGTCTCTCCCTCCTAGAAGGACTAAGAAGTAAGCAAGTTACATTTCTCTTTTCCTTCCTGTATCTGTGGCTGAAATGCCTTGAAATACCCTAGTAGACTTCATTACATCCTTTCCATGGTAGGCCTCTGGTTGGGGTAGCAGTGGCAGGTAGAAGAGATAGATGGAAAACAATTTCCCTTTACCCTGCTAGTATGCCCCATAAAGAAGCTGCCTAGGCAGTAACCACAAGTGGGTTCTGAGCATTTATTAGAACAGCAAGCCTTTCTGCCTGGCAGATACCATTATATAAGCTAGAACCACACAGAAACCTGATGCTATTTTGCCTTTTAACTTTACAGTGGTAGTAGCAACAACATCTGGTGGCAACATAACATTAACATCCTTCCCTTCAAAACAAGAGTAGAGTTCTTTGGATTAGAACAAATATAGAGCTGAGCATCTGTCTCCATAAGAGAACTTTTATTTCAGCTTCCAAAAATGGGAACCAGAATCTACTTATAAAAATGTGCTCCAAAATACAAACCAAGTGGTATCAAGCAACTTGGTGTGGGACTACTGATTATGTTAGCTATTGATATCTTTTGTGTGTGTGTGTGTGTGTGTGTGTGTACTTTAAAAATAGACAGGAGAGTACTTGTTATGTTTCTCTAATAAGTTACTGAGATTTCATGTGGCCAAGGAAAGCATGTCAAGTTAACATATGCCAACCTCAAAATACACTGACGTACAGGAGTACATACATACTCACCTCATTACTACATAAATATAAGATAGATAGGAGCTACACTCAATACTTTAAGAACAGAGTAACTCTGGGGACCTTGGTAATTTTTAAACAAGGATTTGTTTGTGAATCATACATTGATTACACACATGGACTTTGATGAAAAGCTTCTTCTTTTGGGATCAAACTATTCTTCAAAATACTCCAGCTTTTAGACCTATACAGGGCTTGTTTTAGTTAACTGTAATGGTATCTAATCTGTACTTTCCATTGGAAACATGAGTGTTTGATTAATATTTTTTTCTCTTCTGTAGTACTGAGGATTGAATCCAGGGCCTTGTGCATGCTAAGCAAATGCTCCACCAAGGAGTCATACTTCCAAGCCCCTTTTTAAAATCTTTATGTATTTACTTGTTTTTGAGACAGAGTCTCACTATGTTGTTTCAGCTGCCTCTGGCCTTGACCCTCTTGCCTCTGCCGCCTCAGTTGCTGGGATTATAGGTATGTGCCACTGCACTTGGCTTTATGATTTTAAAAAAGGAAAAAGAAAAGGCTGATATGTTTAAGAAAGGTGATGTTCCCTTTAGGTCTTTCAAGTTGAATAGGTTATATGCAAATTTAAAAATATAATCTTCAAAGCTGACTTAAAGGAATTCCTCCTGAACAAAGCTGTGATGAGAACAATTATTTAGTGAATTAACTTTAAATGAGAATAAGGTGAGTGGCAGAGCACAGCATATTCTAACTGTTATGACTGAAAAAGAGGTATTGATGAGGAGATGGAAAACTGAGAGGAGCAGACCCTGAAGGACCCCTAACAAGGATTCCTTCAATACCAGATACACACCCATCTTCCCTTGGTGTCTAGTTGATCACAAATATGTCCTGGGGATACAATGGCCTTCCTGCACTGTTGGTGAAATATGGAATTTCAACATGCATAAAGACCTCCCTCAAGTACTATATTCAGTCAAGTCTATTATTAATCATAGTTTTGGAAATCTAATTCTTTCAACATAACTACTCAGGAAGGTTTCAATTGTTGTTGTCTTATGATTAAACTGGTCTGGAGTTGTACTATTTTCAAATTCTACTTTTAAAAAAAGTGGGAAAAAGTCCTGACGGGCATGGTGTAAAAGCAGTTAGAAAAACAATTATTCCCTTACTTTCAAACATAATCAAAAAATACAACAAACAAATCACTTCCACCACAATCCAGAAAACTTAAATAAATAGTATCTATAGTTACTCTGCTCTCTGCAAGAAACATGAATGAATGTGAAGTCAGAGAAGAGCCATTTCTCCCAATGGGGAATGTGGACTGCCTGCCCACCTGGGCCGCGAGTACATACCGCATTGCTCTCAGTGCAATTTTGTATGCCAATTCAGCATCATGAGGTAGGAGAGAGGTGAAGAGATACTTGGCAAAGGTGTGCATTGGAACGCTCTCCCGATGGATTACTTCACCTAAACCACTATATGGCCCGGCTGTGGGAAGAGAGCATACACGTTTTACTTCCTAAAAAATGAATTAGTGCTTCTTATAAAGTATACTCAAAATTTTTTATGTAAAGTTACAGAATCTGCAAGCTAATCTAGTTAAGAATTTACTCTAAACACCAGTAGAAAGGAGTAAAATTCTTAGTTAAAAAAGGCTCTATATGATATAGTATCCAATATAGACAGCACTTCAATTCCCTAAATATCTCACAATTAAAAATGAGAACCACAGAACTAAGGGGCTGAGTCCATTCACAATGTGAATGCCTCAGACAAAGAAGCCCTCCAAAATATAAACTCTGTGTGACAACTAAGCATCCAGACAGGTAAATGCACAAGCAAGTCTGTTTAAGTATGGAAACTGTCCCCAGACTCATTCAGTCTTAGGGCAACAGATACCCCAGGTTTCCGGAAAAGCATGCTCTGCCTCAGGGTGAGAGGCATGGGAGGACTGTGAACTAAAAAGACTTTAGACTCTGTTGCTTTAACAGACAGAAACACGTGAACGATTCATAAAAATTTACCTATTTGATACTCACCATAAACAAAAGAAAAAAATTAAACTAACTGAAATTGACTACTCTTTGGGCTCCAGAAGGCCAATTTTAAAAGCAAAGTTACATGTAAGCTGTCAGAATTCATTTCTTAGTAAATTCTGACAGGCAGAATGGCAGAGTCAGCTTCCCCTGTGTGCTCTCTGAATGCTGCTCTGAGAGGGAAACACAGACTTTTAAAATATATTTTGAAAGGAAACCACAGTGGTTAGTTCAACCACTTTGCACTTAGATACTTTGAGGTTTAGCTGCTGTAAAGTGTTTAATAAATTAATTTCCATGTCACCTTTGGGTAACATCTATTTAGTGATTTCTAGAATTATGAACCATGACAGTACTGCTCAGAGGACATAATACATTTGTTTTCCATGAGAAAAATCACTCTGGCAAAGAGTTTTGAATGCAAGAAATGCAGTTCAGAAGAAATGGTGAAAGGAGTTACTGAATTGGCTACTGGGTAGGAGCATGATGTTTTCTAGATCATGTGTTGAAACCCCAAACTCCAATGGGACCATATTTGGAGACAAAGATGTTATGAAAGTAATTAAATTTAAATGAGGGCCTCAGAACAGGGTGCTTATCCAACAGGATTAGTGCCTTTGTAAGAAGAGATGCCAGAGCTCTTGTTCTGTGTCTCTCTGCCCTGTGAGGATAGGGGGAGAAGGTGACTGTCCTCAAGCCAGGAACATAGTCCTTTTGAGAAACAGAACTGCTCAGCACTTTGATCATGGACTTCAGTCTCCAAAACTGGGAGAAATAAATTTCTGTTGTTTAAGTTACGCAGTCTATTGTATTCTGTTATAGCAGCCAGAGGTGACTAAGACCATAACTCTGTTTTCCTTAAGGACTGATAGTAGCAAATTTGTAGATTATCCATATTCTTTGTTTCTCCTCCACTTCCTTTCAAGATTTCTCTTTAAACCACCAAGTCACCTTTTTGTACTATTCAGGGAATGCATAATCAACATTTCGTCACGACACTTCCCAAGAAGCAAAACATTCACTGAGGTATCACAGAATTATTTGTGGAGTAAAGATTAGGGTAGTCTCTGAACCCAAGTGTACTGAATAATAAATCTGACATTTGGCACTCAGTTTCCCCAGGGGTGTTTTTCTAATATGCCCAATGACTCATCCAATTCTGTGGCCAGGAGAGATTAACACTCAGCAATAATACAGGGTCACCACTCTCTCTTTTCAAGTATCTAGGCCTGCTAATTAATTTACCCCTGAAATTTGCAGAGTATAAATGCATAGGGATCAGGCCCCAGTGCTGGTAACTCACTCATGAAGCTCATGTTTCTCGAGGTTTTAGAAATGGTTTCCTTGGCCACTCTTGGTGGGCAGTGCAGGGTCAGGGAAAGGGAGGAGCCAGAGATGAGTCAACAGGGGTCCTTCTCAGCACAGTTCTTACAAAAATGCCTGATGAGAGGGGCGGACTACTTGAAGACTAAGACAAAGTTAAAATCATGAATAATGAACATGGAGATATGTTTTAAATGGTTTTTAAGTGGTTAAGTGATAAAGAGATATATTATCAACTATGAAAATGGCTGGAGTTTAGCTCAGTTGGTAGAGTGTTTGCTCTGAGTGCTCTGAGGCACTCAAAGGGTTCCATCTCTAGCTCCACGAAAACAAAAGAACCTGGCAGCTTACTCCTGAAACAATCCCCAAAATAAGTAGCCATCAAAAATTCTATGAATAACCAAGAAGCAATGACATAGTGCTGGGCATGGCACAGTGCTGGGGAGTGATTTGTTCTGTTGTACATACAGTTGCTATGAGTCAGACCCAACTCGATGGCACCTTGCAACAACATAATCCCCTATGAAAACCATATATTCTCTTCCTAAACTTCAGTATGATGGAAATAAAAAGTCAGTACAGCCAGTGACAGCATTACAAAGATGATTGTGGCTAATGATATTGCTTATGTATCAAAAGGAATTATATGGAAGAAAACTGAAGGAAAAGAGTAATTAAATAATCTGGATCATTCTTAAATTTTGCCAAGATGGACTTTCTTATGTTAAGAAGAAAAAATAAATAACCTGCACGAGAGTACTTCAAAAAATTAAAATTAGGAATTTTTGCCAATCGAAGCATGCTACTAAGAAGCTTTAACTTAAGAATATTTTCTCTATCAAAATGCTAATCCAATAGATGTTTAGCTTTGGACACATGAAGGACATTTAAAAACACTATTTTCTCCAAAACCCTTCCTCATATTTTAACAGTTCAGGATACAAAATGAGATACCACACTTTATTGCCTGTCAATCACAGAAAATTCCATGATCATAATACACATGGACTTGAGAAACAGAAGCAATTTTAACAATTAGGCACCGCTTAAATTTGCACAAAGATTAGGTTACTATACTAATTAGATTTACCTTTTTAATAAAAGTCTGAAAAATAGTGCCAGCCAAAATTCCTTAGGCCCTTTTAATCTTAACCTTATAAAAAGAAAATTAGACTTTGAAACTTTTTCTTCCATGAATCTAAGCCTAATGAATCCTGTGAAATGATTATAGTAGAAATTCACTCCTATAGCTTTCAATTCTTTGCTACCATGTGCATATGACATATTAAAAACCCAGATTTCATGTGCCAGGCAATAATCTGCTGGAATGCCAACAAATTTCTATTTTATTATTTAATTGGTCAAGCAAATAAGAGCATGGCTACCAGTTAAGAACTCACTAAATATCAAAACTGCACTTATCTCAGGAGTTAAATAGCCTGAATAAAAATAGCTCTTATAGGATATTTAGTATAAAAATTTAATATTAAAGATCCTATATGACAATCTAAATCAAATGTTACAAATCTAGACATCTGAGCTTTTAATTCAGTGATATCATTTTTTGGATAGTGAGTATGTCTTTGACATTGTGATCAATTCAATCAACCACAACATTAAATGCATTCATATAGTACTCTTAAGAAAGATTAGCTCCTAAATCAAGTTAGCTAAAATAAGAGGAAAATTTCTTCATCAAACTACCTTCTAATAGGAAGACTGCTTGCTTGCGAAAAATTTTCACCAGTGTGTCATCCAATTCTATTTCCTGAAGCTTAGAAATGAGCTGCTCTTCATTCCGGCAAACTTTCTCTTGCGTGTACAGCCCATCAGGCATGATACGCTGCTGTCCCAGCCCTATCAGGGCTACTTCCACAGCCAGTGTGACATAGGATTCCCCTTCTTCTAAGAACTTGTGTGCTGGGAGATGCTGGTATTCCAGAGATTTGCACTGTCCTATACTTTCTATAAAATGCCACAAAAGAAATCAGAGTCAAACTACTTTTCAATATTTTGATGGGTACAAATATTTATTCTACCTAGGTCTAGTAAATGAATTATTGACTTAATTTTGAGAAAGCCAGAAAATGTAATTTTTAAGTTAAAGCACATAGCTTCTTAGTATCTTTTAAAAGATGATCGATTAAATATATATGTTTGGGGGGACAGAATATTAGAAATCTTTTCTCCCGCTGAATATGAGTCACCAAACTCTAAATTTAAGAGGATGACCCTCAGAATCCTTAAGAGTGAAAAAAATAATTGAATTACACAAAAGTAAAATTATATGATGACTGCAATAGTTAACATTTTTAAAGGCTGTCAGTTATAAAATAGTTTCTACACTTTAATTACAATGTTGAAATTTGTAATGAAAACAGGAGAGGCCAGGCATGATGGTGCACTCTTGTTATCCCAGCACTTGGGATGTAGAGGCAGAAGGATCACAAGTTCAAGACCAGCCTGGGCTACACATTAAGGCTCTATCTCAAAAAAAAAAAAAAAAAAAAAAAAAAAAAAAAAAAAAAAAGGTCAATCAAGCAAAGTCCTTTATGTTGTTCAAGATTAATTAGTTATCACCAGAAGAGTGACTGTTTGAATATTCTCTTGTCTCTGTTAAGGCATGTGTATCAGAAATTATGATAAACTTCAATCATTCAATTCCCAAGGAAAGTGAGTTCAGACTCCCATCTTTCACCCTCTTGACAGAGTTTGGGTCACCTCTAATTCATGAAGGCAAACACCATGGGAAAAATTAAGATGGACAAGATAATTAACCTGATTTTACTCCACCTGGACTAACACCTCTATAGTTACAGTCCTTACTCCCTTCCACCTACTGCCCTCAGGCAGGCTTTTGAAGGATGATTCTGAATTCTCAAGAAGCCAATGAGAAATCTCAAATCACCCTTTTAAAGGATTTGTGATATTAAACACTTTCAAGTGTCATTTAATACTTCTCTTAAAGTGGACTTAAAACATTTAAGTTAATTTTGATGCAAAAACAAATTTAAAAAGCAACTAGATCAAAGTTTCTAGTTGTAACTAGTATGATTTACTATATATCACTTTTTAATCTTTATGTTGGAAAATGGTCATAAAGGCAGATAAAATTCTCAGGTGCGGAATCATTAGTCAGCAGAGAAAATATATTTTTAAGGTTCTGGACACATGTTGCTGGCTGTTGGCTTCAACACTTTTCCCAGTTTGGGGAAGCCCTCCTGAAAAGCATTAAAGTACCCATTTTCTCGCTCCCTTCCTAACCTTACATATAGTTAACTACATGGATTTGTAAAACATACTGTAAAGAAAACAAAGACTAATGTCTCTCAGGGGTTTAGAAAAAGCAAAAAACAACAGACAGATGTTAACAGGTTTACCTGTAAAATCTGAGAACCCAGAGAAGTTTTCATCATCAGTGTGGCAGGCTTCCACGAGGCTGCTGAAGAGAGTGCCCACAGGGTCTAGGGGATGTCCAACCCAGCCTTCCAGATTGGTTATCGAGGTTATGTTTTTATGGGGTAGCTCTGTGTGAGAAAAAGTAGTTGAGAGATGGGGAGATGAAGGGAGAGAAGTACAGGCAAAGGCCGGTTTTACCATTTAATAGTAGTATCCTGACAACTTAGTAATGAATTTAGGTGGAAAGGCCCCGTTATTAAAAAAAAAATCAATCAAAAGGTGCCATAACCCCCAACTTGTGAGCTATTTTGAGTTCTAAGGTTCATCTATAAATCAATATAAATGGTACTAAATTCCCAGGACAGCTCCTAAACATATATTTAATGCATGTGTCTGACATACTAAGCTAACATTACTATTCATGCCATTAAATCACATCATATGGATAAAAGTGAATTCCAAATTTTCTTCAGAGAAACTAGAGACACCCCTGCCCCTGTAAACTGATGAATGGTATTAGACAGAATCAAGAAGAGCCCGACTCATCGGTTGGATAACTACAACTTTATCTTGGTGCTGTCTATGCAGCTCAGCAGTCACTGGGGCAGCTAAATCAAGGCTTTGAGGGCAGCTACAACCTAGGTGAGACCTGGACTCCCACATGTTGTTGTTAGGTGCCACTGAGTCGAGTGTGACTCATAGCAACCCTCAAAGGGTTTCTGTTAACTGATTTTTTCGGGATTGTTCTGGGAGTGGGTTGCCAAGTCCTTCTCCCGTATTTGTGGTGCTGGGGATGGAACCCCAGGGCCTCAGGGTACGCACACAGTAGCACTCTACCAACTGAGCTAATCCCTGCCTGGGGTCCCTCATGAATACTGTTAAATGACCTCTGCCTCCATCACCTTACAGCAGTCTTCCTCACAGTAGAGCTGTTAAGAGAAGACCTTTGCCACAAAGGTGAACAACAGCAGAAGATGACATATATTTGGAAGAACTATATTCTTCTGATTTTCTTCAAAGAATATTAGCACTTTCAAATTAAATTACTGAGTGCTGAGAAAATAACTACAAACATTTTAAGATATATTCCATTGTTATATGTCTTTACTAAAATCATAAACAGTAGTAGCTCCTTCTTAAAGGAAAATATAAAATCTACATATAAAAGAAAAAAATATATTAAAAATTGACTTATAAATAGCCAAAGAGTCATTCCATGAATTCAACATTGTTTCAGAAATCTTCTGGCTTTGAATTATTAAGTATTAACATATAAAAATGAAAATTGCCTTGGTACAATGTATTAAAATTTCTGTAAACTGGGTCTTAGAGTCCTTGGAAAGGTCTTTCCCTTTGGTTTCTATCATTGGATTTCAGGAAAACAACATAAAAAAAGAAACTGAGGATTATTCTTGGGAATAGCCAAATATATATGCTTGATGAAAAAGATGTTTATGATTAACAAGTGTGGTTATGCAAACAAACTGCGCAGTGAAGAAAACTAAGGAAATGGAAGAAATAAATTTAAAAAAAGGACAGGTTTTTCATTTTTCTTTTCCGAGAATCAAGAAGCTAACAAATCATGTCAAATAGTATTGAAAATGTTGAGACACTGTATTTCCTAATCTTGCTTCATTAACAAGTAAATGCGGCACTTTGCACTTACAATCACTATGAAAAACCTAGGCTTTAAAACAACAACAAAAAAACAAAAACAAATACAACAAAAAACAACAAACAAAAAATCAGGGAAAGCTATAAATTCAGATATATAATCCTAGCATTACTTAAGAATAGTCTGAAATGAAAGGTTTCATTGCTTGAAAGATAGGAGAGAAATGGGTCTAAAAATTGCTTAGACTTGGGCTACAAGAATGATCTCAAAGATAATCACAGTAGTCTAACCTAACCTTCATTGTATCTTTCCTAAGTGAACTAACATTTTTACACTGTGCATTCCTTAGATAATACAACACTTTTACTAAACAAAAAATTAAAACCAGTATTTCTTAGCAAAACTTAAGATACAGCCAGGCGAGGTGGTGCACGTCTATAATCCCAGCAACTCAGGAGGTGGAGGTAGGAGGATGACAAGTTCAGGGCTAAAGGCAGACTCCATAACTTAGTGAGGCCTGACCCCAAATAAATACAAAATGTGCTGGGGGTGCAATCCAGTGGTAGAACACTTGCAAAGTATGTGTGAAGCGCTAGGATCAACCTCCAAGTACCGCAAAACAAACAAACAAAAACACCTCAAGATATGGTTTTAAAAAATCAGATCATTATCATGAGCTAATTCTTTTTGCATTATAAAAAATGTTGGCCCAGTGCAGTGGCATACACCTCTAATCCCAGTGATTCAGGAGGCAGAGGCAGGAGGATTGTGAGTACAAGGCCAGAGCCAGCCTGTGTAACTTACAGAAACCCTGTCTCAAAATAAAAAAATAAAAATTGGGCTGAGGGTGCAAGGCCAGTGTTTGAGCATTTGCAAAGTATGTGCAAGGCCTTAGGTTCAACCCCTAAGAATCGCAGAAAGACTAAAAAAAAATTTTTTTTAAATGCTGTACTCTCTACCAACCTATCAGCCTGGATGCTATCCTTTTATACTATTCACAAGTAAACACCTTTGGCTAAAGATTGTGTCTATGTGTTTACGGGATAGAAAGATTTCAGCAAAAATTTTTATAGGGTCTAACAATATATTTATTTCACAAACAACAGTGATGATATAAAGGACATGAAAAAGTGAACAAACTAATCATATATCAAGGGTATTTACACTCCAATCTCATCGGAGCTTCCCTTTCTTTGGTTCAAATTGCAACTTTGGAAATTTTTTTTTCACCGTATAAATGACCATGCTTGTTACAATACTTCTAATATGGAGGGCAGTAAAATTATGACAAATACTTGCTCCAACTTCCAGACTATTTCAACAACTTTTAACATTTTTGTTGTATCCAAGGTATGTGAATCATTAAAAAATAAAAACATAACCCTCTAGAAGCCAAACCGTTAAATATTCTTAATAAAAAACAAAATTAGAGTAAAAACTGGCCAAAGAAACATTAGAATTTATACCTAAAGGAACGAGCACATACTCAGAAAAAGTATGCACACTTCATTATCAGATCAAGGCATGAAGCACGTGGTAGTGCTTATTCAAAATCTAGATGATTAATAAACTAAGATAAAGACAAATTACATGTGTTCTACCAGTTGATATCCCATCAAATGTCATTTCTAGAACTTGGAAATTCCAGATTTTCTGGTCACTTAAATAACATGTCCTGATATACAAATTATTACAGCTAATTGAGTACCTACTCATTCTACCAGAACTTGTTTTTAAGTACTCCATGGAAATTAACTAGTTTAATCTTCCCACTAACTCTGCGAGATAGATTCTCTGCTGAGCCCGTTCTGTAGAATAGGAATCTAAATCACAGCGAAGTGAAGTCATTGCCTAAGGTTGCCCAGCTGAGATCTACTGCTGGGATTCAAGCATAGACAATCTACCCCTAGAGTCCTTAGTATCAAAATTAAGATACACTTTCACAAAATAAGATGTTTGGTTAATTTGCATTTTACATAATCCAGACATACTAAATAGTTACTCAGACAATAAAAAATTCTTCTTAGAGGTGGCTCCCTCACCCACCACTACTGAGGATTGAACTCAGAGCCTTGTGCATGCTAGGCAAGTGCTCTAGCATGGAGCTACACCAACAGTCCTCTAAGTGATTTTTGTAAAAATCTATTCTTATACTATTCAACCAAGAAAAAAAAACACTTAAACATTTTACAGATCAGTTGTCAAATATTTTTTAAAGAATGGTGAGTAAAGTCATTTCTATGGCTCTAGTTTTAAGCCATCTCTCCCAGCAGAACACAAAACCTAGTAATGTCATCACCAAGAATCTCATTCCAATGGAAACAAACTCCTTTATATTCACCTTTTTTTTGAGTCTGGAACATTTCCAACTGTTTCTGTTGCTGTCGTCGTAATGTATTAACAATAGCTATTGCCAGTCTCAGTGCTTCTCTGGGGTACCCATGAGAACGTAACGCATCCACTCGTGCACAGGCTGTAGGAACGTGTTCTGAAACAAAAAGCCAAGGGGGTCAGGCTGTCACTGTTAGATATAGCTATAAAAGCAGGATTTAACAGTAAGATGTTTCTCCCAAAATACTATTACAAAGACAAGACAGAAACTATTTCTGAACTTGGATTTGAATGAAAAAACTCAGGTCCTAATGCCAAGCATTCATCCATCTCCCATTGAGTCCCTCAGTTCTCCACCTCCCACTCTAATAATGCTATAGAAACTAAACAAAGAAGTAAGTCATGGAAATGTCTTTCCGGTTTGGCCACTTACCATGCCAGAGGGGCCACCCACGGGAGTCAAAGAGGGAGTTTTCAGTGTCGTCGTGGTAACAGTAGTTGGTGTACAGGTCACTGCTGATAATGTGCTGCAAGTGGTTATCCTGCCAGTGGAGATCGCATGCCTCGATGGCTCGTGTGAACACTGTCCGATGTGGCCTGTTCGGTGAATCTGTTTTTTCCACAATTCAGAAAGCTGTGTCAGCTATTATTCATATGTAAATAAGTCAGTCATACAACTCTGTGGCCAGATGTTCATGAACACACTCACACACACTGTCCTGCACCCCCTAAGCAGAAGAGTGAAGGGTGAATGAACATTTTCACATCCTAAGTGCCAGGAGGCAGTCAGCCCAAAGAGCCACCACTCACTCACTTGTTTTATCAAACACAAACGGTCTGCAACCATGAAAGCTAAGGTTAAAGGCATCCTGCGAAAAGAAACATCAAGTTGTTTCCATGCCATATACACTTGAAAGAGGCACTCGGCACAAAAATCACATGAACACTCACTGCTCCCCACTTCTGAGGTGCTGTGGTAGGCTGCCCCTGATGGGATCTACAGCTCTCACAAACACTATACAAGAGATGCGACACCAGCCATGGAACCTTTCAGGAAGATGCAGTCAGCCTTATAAATATGCATAAGGGTTGTGCTTTTGGTTGTATTTTTTAACTATATTGTGCGGTTTTGCACAATTAAAACTATTATGCTTCTTGGGATATAATGATTAAATGCCACTTTATATCCCAAAGGGCATAAATGCATATATTTAACATTTCACAAAGCCACACAACATAGCTACAAAACAAACCAGCGCACTTACCTTGCCCCTACAGGCTGCCTCCTGACTCCTGGGCAGGTTCCATGACTGGTGTGATGTCCCCAGCATAGTGTATGCCGGGGCATCACAAAAGAGCAGAAGCATACACTCCGAAGAGGGTTCAAGTTTCAGGACCTGACGGAGAAAAGAAATGTTTGCGGAATAAAGGATATTCTCACCTCAACTCCTGGGATTATTTAATTCCTAAAGAGTCTATCTGCTTTCCCATGCCTGTGAGTCCCCACTCCAAACTTACCTTCAACCGTGGCATACACCTTAGGAAGCCTCTACTGAAAATCAGGGTAATGACCTATTTTCATTTATGTGTATTTAACTTAGCCCAAGTATAATCTATCACTGTTCTAAGACTCAATTAAATGAGAAGCAAAATCTGGAGCTTCCTTACGATAAGGTTTCATATTCCTATCCTTGGATCTTCAGCTGAGCAGACAGAAGGGAAAACAAAATCAAACAACAACTGAGCTGAGAAGAAGAGACTGGAGAACTTATCTAGTTCAGCCTCTTTATTCTGCTAATGGAACTGAAGAGTGAAGGAAGCCAAGGCCACAGAGCCACATAGAGGCAGTCAGGGTCAAAACAGTTGCTCTTACTACATATCCACCCAATTCAGCTGTTTGGAAAGGCTTATGATACTTTAGTTTTGTCTCATGTCAACTTAGCCAGATCCGAATGATAGACAAACCAAAATGCATGGATGAGAGATCACTTAAGAGACATAAACAAGGATGCATCTGCCATGGCCCCTGACTTAAGACTCTGTACTAGCAACTGATGGATGTATACACTGCAAAATGGGAAGGGTGGGCCCTACCTTTAATTGCCTTTGGAACCTATGAGGGCTTTTTGCTGAGAAGAATACATTATGCCAATACCAGAAAGAAACTGGTTCCATAACCACTTGTAGTCTATCAAGTGTCCTAAAGTCCAAGTCCATAAATATTTCTAAGTGGATGTCACTTCATTTACTCTATTTAGCTCAAACCTCAGAAATAGAACTTAAAACTATAAAAGAGACTTTAAAATAACAACTTAGTACTATGCATATGTTAAAAGAATAAGCAACAGTTCTATATGTTGACTTGGCTATCTGTGGTACAGTAGTAAAAGCAAATTGTAGAGTCTAATTTCATTAAAAAAATTAAAAAATGAACTCCTTCATATGTTTATGTGTGATTTGTATGTATAAAGAAATGTATACGACACACATGGGCTTTTATCATAGGTCAGCTCTAAGAGACTAACAGAACCAATGGTAACAAAAAAGCCTAAATTCTCATGAACTGATATTTAAGTGAAAATAAAGGCTATAGACCTTTATCATAACATATAAAATGGAAACATATAAAATGTGATTAGGTACAAATACAATGATTTAAAGATGTACAACTGGAAATCTGGTTTGGCCAGGTGCAGTGGCTCACACCTGTAATCCCAGCAACTTTGGAGGCCAAGGCAAGAGGAGTGCAGGTTCAAGGCCAGAAGCAGTCTGCATAATTTAGTGAAACCCTGTGTCAAGATAAAAATATAAAAAGTGGGCTAGGGGTGCAGCCCACTTGCAAAATATGTGCAATGCCCTGGGTTCAACTCCATAAGTACATACCCCACCCCTCCCACACAAAAATCTAGTTTGATTAAATATCAAATTTATGGTCAACTTTTATCTTGGATGTCTCGTTATTCAATTTTTGCAGTAAGACTGAAAAAGGAGAAAGACTATGCTGATCAATTTTTAAATGATAAATACAGAAATTCATAAGAATTTTAAAAATAAAGTATATGTAACATTAAATTTGGGAGATTTAGAAAAGTAAAAGAAGGGAAAATTCTTTGTTTTTTATAAAAAAACTAAAAATAAGAAATTGCATGCCATTTTGATATATTAAATACAAAAGTACTCCTTCAAAGGGTATAGATTCTAATGTTGTTCGACAATACTAACAAATCACCCCAGCACTTATGAGCCCTTCACAATCACTCTAATATGCAAATACATGAAGCACCATCCCATGATCTGTCCTACATGCTCTCTGATTCCAGCTGCAAAGGCCTGCCTGATGGATTCTGGGGCTCTGAGGGGGAGGGCACTGCAGAGGCACTGCAGGTGTGAGCTCAGCATCCTCCACAGGGATGTCTCCTGTAGGTCCCTCAGGAGACTGTGGGTATTCTGCCAAAAGCAGGTGACCTGGGACGTTAGGAACAACGGCCATGAATACTGTCTTTGGAAACTAGGACCCAACTTTATACTGACTAGACCTATACTGACTAGACCAATCCTTAAGTGAAATGTATTGTGGTTTTTTCGAAGCTGGATAACTTCTTACTGACTTTCTAAGGCCTATGGAATATTCATATTTAACGAAGGGAACATAATAAATGGAAAGTAAAAAGCAAAGTGCAGGATATTAGAGTGGCAGTCCCAAAAGAGCAATGGGAAGAAAAACCTTCAAGTATAAAAATAGGAAGAAGTTAAAAGTATTGCCTATGTAGATGTCTGCAAACCCTTCCTGAGCAATGAAGAGAACAAATGTTCAACAGCTAAACCTGAAAATTCTAAGCATCTGGAAAAAAACTGAGGGTATGAGGGGCATATTAATTTGCTTTGAAGTAATTAAATAAAATCATCATGAGCAATAAAGATAGGACACATTTCAAATGCTCAATTCCCAAGGCAAGTATCTAGACAAATCAGAGCCAGACAATCATCATTCCCAAGTTCTAAAATTTCTTTTTGATTGGACAAGGAGCTATCAAGTAATACATATTATTTTCTTTCTTTGTAGAGACTGAAAACACTTTGGTAACATCACATTCAAACTCCGCATATCATACAACTCTTTCTAGGAATATCAACTTCTTATGTGGCCAACACATAGACAATGAATGACAGTCATGATTCTGGGTCCTTCTAATGTTACTTAATTGCTACCTTGCTTCTATCATGACTTTAAATTAGCCTTTCAAATCCCCTGCTAAGGCACAAATCATGCACAAATGGTGGTATGAATTAATGAATGAAATTGTATTTGCAAAGGTTAGCTAGTTAAGAATTTGACTCTGAAAGAGAATAAAATATTCTGTAGCAGCTAGAGAGAAAACAAGGGCAAGGAACAATTTTTAAAGATGGGAGGAACTTGAGCTGAATGAATGAATTCAACAAAGAAGGAGAAGCTGAAAAACAGGATAAGAATGACAGAGGTTCTTCTGGAAACATCTGAGAGCATGTCTTAGTTGTCTCAGAGAATAAAGGGCACTACTTGCCTAGAGGAGGTAGAGTCAAGTCTGATAGCCAATTCTGGCAAATAAAGAATTTTCCTAGTCCAAATGCTGACAGCAACCCATGCCCCTCAGTTTAGTCATAAAGTGCTTCCTTGCTGTATTCTAAAACTAGGAATTTTAAACTAATTACACACTGGCCCAAATATGAACTTACCAGCAGAGATAAAAACACATAGCTTCCTCAAGACTCTGAATATTTTATTTTCAAAGTAATATGCTAACACCCTACTCATTAAGAAAATAAAGGTAAATCATTACTGGACCATTTTAATACATAATAGTATGTGTTAAGTATTATATCTGCCTGTATTCTGAGAATGTTTTTAAAAGCACACAAAGGTTGCAGTTAAAATTAAAATACATGCACACATTCACAGTCAAAACATATTAAGTCCTTGAATTATAGTAAATTCTAAAGCAGGTAAAATCATTTCCCCACATATAAGTTAACATTATAAACACATATGCACAAAGAAGTAGATATAAACTGAGCAAGACATTACTATGGACTCACCTTGGTTGGCATTTGCACCCTGAGGCAGAGCATTAGTTAAGTTGGGTAATTCACTGCCATGATTTCCATCTTCCCATGGACAGACATCAACACTGTTCCACTTTTTCAGCTGTTTTAGCCAACTGGCCTTCTGCTCCACCTTGCAGTGGGGGTTTAAAACTATACACATCCACAGAGCACCTAATTTAAAGGGGGTGAAAGAAGTAAATTTCAAAAAATTATAAAAATGTGCAATGCTAACAGTTAAAGATAAATTTTAAATCACTTCAAGATGGATACAAGTCTGCCAGTTGTACAACTCAATTCTCTCAATGCAAGCTACAAATGTAGTACAGAATTTAACAGGAGGGGGACAACCGATCCCAAGTTTGAACCAGAGATCCAAATACTGTTACACATAAAGATGAAATATATTTCACAAGTGTTAATTGTAATCATGTTCCCACTTGTGTGACACTTTGTTTAGACAAAAAGTCTAACTCTAAGGTTTAATTTAAAAACAGATTCTATCTGTGGATGTTGTTAAATACCATTGTAAATGGCTCTCACAAAAATTAAATTTACTTTGAGATTTTTATAATAAAATAAGAATCCACAATGAACAAAATTTCCTAGCCTCCAAGAATTTCAAACTTTATTGTGTTTATTAGTTACTATCCATATAAGTCCACATATGTGTGTATGTGTATATATAAACACATGCACACCCGTACATACACATGTATTTATGGAGTAAAAATAGTATTGGGTAAAAATGTCAATAAAATGTTGTGGCCTGGCACTGTAGCACACACTTGTAATCTGAGCAACACTGGGAGGCTGAGGCAGGAGGATCCTGAGTTTGAGGCCAGAGGCAGCCTGTGTGACTTAGCAAGACCCTGTCTCAAAAATAAAAAAAAAGTAAAATGGGTTGTGGGTGCAGCTCAGTGGAAGAACACTTGCCTAACATGCAAACAGCCCTAAGTTTAACTTCATAGTACTGTAAAACAAAACAAAACAATAAAACAAAATAAATAAGAAAATAAAATTCTAGGGATGATATCACATACCTGAACGTGGGAGGCACAGGCAGGAAGATTTGCAAGTTCAAGGCTAGCCTGGGCTAGATAAATTCCAGGCTGGCCTGGGCTACACCATGAGACTATGTTTCAGGAAAAAACAAAACAAAACAAAACAAAAACAAAGCAAAAAAAAAAAAAAAAAAAAAAAAAAAAAAAAAAAAAAAAAAAAAAAAAAAAAAAAAAAAAAGAAAAAAGAAATCATTTAAACATACTTCCCTAAACAATTTAACCAGGAACTAAGTTTATACAATGAAATCACCAAACGTAGGTCTTTATGTAAATAAAATAAGTATTAATCAAAATTTTACTAGTTTTCAAAGGAAAGGCAATAATAAATTTAGAAGGAACAATTTATAATTTGAACAATTAAGATAGTGATAAACTTATTCTTCTCTACAGTTTTTTGAAGTAGTTGAGTAAATCCTTCACAAGTTTTAAAAGTTCAACTTTTATTTTGCTAATCTGAAACAAGATGATACTCCAAAACCACTCATGAGACTTTTTCTTTACAAAGGTTATGTGTACATGTCTATGTATTTTAATCAGTTTGTGTTAGACAAGTGAAGTATAAAGGCAGGAATGAAAACTGTTTTTGTTTTATTAGTCCTAAAGAGATGCTTAAGAGTCTTTCATATTTTGAGCACCTAAGCGCTGAAGATGCTCACTCTTTTATGCCAAGAGACTTGGAAAACAGCTACCTGGCCAACTGACTAGAAGACGTCCATATTTGTGCCTATTCCAAAGAAAGGGGATCCAACCAAACACAGAAACTATCAAACAGTATCATTAATATCACAGGCAAGCAAAATTTTGCTAAAGATCATACAAAAGTGACTGCAGCAGTATATAGATAGGGGACTGCCAGAAAATCAAGCCTGATTCAGGAGAGGAGGTGGAACCAGGGACATCACTGCTGATGTTAGATGGGTATTAGACAAAAAAAGAGAACATCAGAAAGATGTCTATGTATGTTTTATTGACTATGCAAAGGTATTTGAGTGTGCAGATCACAACAAATTATGGCTAACACTTTGAAGAATGAGAATACCAGAGCACCCAACTGTACTCATGAGGAGGAATCTGTACATGAAATCTGGAGGCAGTTGTTCAAACAGAACAAGGCAACACTGCTTGGTTTAAAGTTGGGAAAGGTGTGTGACAGGACTGTGTACTTCCACCATATCTCTTCAATTTATATGCTGAGCAAATAATCCGAGAAGCTGGACTTTATGAAGAAGAATACTGCATCAGGATTGGATGAAGACTCATTAACAACCTGCATTATGCAGATGACATAACTCTGCTTGCTGAATGTGAAGAGGATTTGAAACATTTACTGATGAAGATCAAAGAACACAGCCTTCAGTGTGGATTGCGTCTCAACATCCACAAAACAAAATATCCTTACTACTGGGTCAGTATGCAACCTCATGATAAATGGAGAAAAGATTGAGGTTGTCCAAGTGTGGGGGCTTTACTTGGTCCTTCAATCAACACCCGTAGAAACAGCAGTCAAGAAATCAAAAGACGCACTGCACTGGGAAAAGCTGTGGCAAAAGATCTCTTTAGATTATTTAAAAGTAAAGATGTCACATTGAAGACAAATGTGCACCTGACTCATGCCATGGTATTTTCTGTTGCATCATATGGTTGTAAAAGCAAGATATTGATTAAGGGATACCAGAGATGAATTGTTGCTTTTGAATTATGGTGCTGCAGATGAACACTGAATATACCATGGACTGCCAAAAGAACCAACAGATCTGTCCTAGAAGAAACGCAACCAGAGTGTTCATTGGAAGCAAGGAAGGCTGGACTGTGTCTTATGTATTTTGGACATGTAGTGAGGAGGGACTAATCCCTGGAGAAGGACATCACGTTTGGCAGAGTGGCAGGTCAACAACAAAAATAGGAAGACCCTCAACTAGATGGATTGACAAGGTGGATGCAACAATGGGTTTAAACATAAATAAGATTATGTGCCTGGCACAGGATTGGGGAGTGTTTCTTCCTGTGGTTCATAGGGTCGCTATGAGTGGGACCCGACTTGATGGCACCTAACAACAAGAACAATATTTTAAAGACCAAACTTTTTCTAATATAAAGTAAAAATGGCTACAAATTTTTTGAGCCACAGATATTTACAATCTACATTTGTGTATTTTAAAATGCCTATTTAAAAAATCCCCCACGGCTGTCAACTTGTCGTGTTATGGGGGCTTATGTATTGCTGAGCTGCTGAAAGCCATGCCACTGGTATTTCAAATACAAGCAGAGTCACCCATAGTGGACAGGTTTCAGTTGAGCTTCCAGACTAAGACAGACTAGGAAGAAGGAATTGGCAGCCCACACTCGAAACAATTAGCCATTAAAAACTCTATGAATAGCAGAGAAGCACTGTCAAATATAGTGCTGGAAAATGAGCCTCCCAAGCTAGAAGGCACTCAAGAAACAAATGGGTAGAGTTGACCTTAACGATGAGAATGGAGTAAAGCCCCCGTGACCTCCTTTTGCTGATCTGGCATGACCCAAAATGAGCAGAAACACAGTGGCTGCAACAATGGTTCAAATGTAGCAAGATCATGTGCATGGCATAGTGTTGGCTAGGGTTTTGTTCTGTTGTATTTAGGGTTACTATGAGTTGGATCTGACTTAACAGTGCCTAACAACAACAACAACTTAAAAAAAAATGGTTAGTCAAGATAGAGTAAGTCCACCACACTCTCTCTCCCAGGAATTACAACTAAAACCTCTGGAGGAAATATAAAAGCCAATAGCCCAAGGACTCTGAGAAATAAACAAGAGCAAGGAAGTTGTGGTCAAGGGATATAAAACTTGAAGTAACCCATATGGGTGTGATTTTGTTACCCACTCCTCTCTTTTACCTTCTGGTTTTGACATAAGATTAACCCCACACAGAGAACTTTGTACAGGACACATATAGCAAACACTTGAGAAAAACATCATTTAGTTGGTATAAGTACTGACAAAAGGGATCCTCAACCCAGAGATAGAGAGTGGAGTCTCAAGTTCTGGTCACATTTTGTGTGCATGAGATAGAATTAAGGCAGCACAGCCAAGGCTTTGAAAAGCGATACCAGCCAAAGATGGTGAAACAAATTATCATGTAAATCCACCCTGGTGGTACTTGTTGTTAGGTGTCATGGAGTTGGGTGCAATGCATAGCAATCCTGTGTACACAGACCAAACACTACTTAATACTGTGCCACGTCTGACACAATTGTTAGTGCTTTTCTGCTATTCATAGGGTTTTCAGTGGCTGATTGTTTTTTGGGAATGGGCTGGCAGGTCCTTCTCCCAAGTCTACAGCACTTGGTATTCCCAGGCAGTCTCCCATCCAAGTACTAACCAGGCCCTACTCTGCTTAGCTTCCAAGATCTGACAAGATCAGATATCAGGGTGGTATGGCTGCAGGTCCAACCTGGTTGACTGCTTGCTTTAAAATAAACCTTTTTTTTCATCTCCAGAGGATTTGAATAGAACTCCATCTCTCACAATATAATATCAAAAATGTCCAAGATCTAAAATTACTTAGCTAATAAAGAAAAAGGAAAATGTGACCAACTGTTAAGGGAAAAGTCAGATCTCAAGCAAGATCAACAGATGTCAAGCAAGATGAACAAAATGTTGGAATTATCAGTCTGAGACTTTATAGTGACTATTAAACTATGTTTCATGAGATGAAGGTAAACACTATTGAAAATATAAAAGGGTAGTTCTCAGAAGTGAAATATAAACTATAAAAAAGAACTAAACAAATTTTAGCAGTGGAAAAACAATATGTGAAATAAATATTTTACTGAATGGAATAAATAGCAGAATGAAGATGACAGAGAGAAAAGTCAGCGAACTTAAGGATAGAAATGATCCCATCTAAAGAATAGAAAAATACCTAGATGACATTAAACAGAGCAGTAAAGACAGGTGGGAAAATATCAAAAGGTATATTAACATTTGTTTCACTGATTTCCCAGAAGACGATGAGAAAAAGAAAAATTTGTAAGAAATAATGACTAAAAACTTCTGAAATTTGGAGAACAACATGAACTTACAGATCCAAGCAGCAAAACCAACCTCAGAAAACCATAATCAAGTTGCTAACAAGCAAAGACTTAAAAAAATCTTGAAAACAGAGAAAATAAAATCTGTACACACAACTCACATAATTATAGATTTTTCACTGGAAATTATAGAAGACGGAATACAATGGAATAATCTCTTCATTTTCTTTTATTTTTATCTTTAAAGTATTAAAGGAAACTGAAATGCCAACCCAGAATTCTATAATCAGTAAAAATATCATTTAGAAATGATGGGAAATAGAGACATTCTCTGAGCAGGGACAACATACCGTATTCATTGACAAAATTATCTGTCCTAGAATGAATGCTTTACCAAGTTCTTCAGACCAAAAGAAACAATACCCGAAGGAAAGTTTAAACTTTAGGAATAAAGGAAGAGCAACAGAAATGATAAATATCTAAATAGGCTATTTTTGTCTTTTTAGTTCTTTGAAAATAAGTATGAATGGTGAGAGCAAAAAATTACACATATTGTTGATTTTGAGATGTATGTACATGTAATACACATAACAACCATACCATAAAAAAGAGAGTAAAGGGAGATAGACAATTCTTAAGACTCTATATTCCACTTAACATGGAAGAATGTTAACTCAAAATACATAAAGTCTAGGTGTTTTTTGATAATACCATCCCCTAAAATACTAGCAGATGCAACCAAAAGGTTGAGATTAAGTAAAAATTAAATTAAAATAAAGTGTTTGAAAATATTCAAATAATAAAAATAAGGCACTCTTTAGAGAAGGAATACAAACAGTGGGATAAACAGAAAACAAACAGGAATCCTAAATTCAATCACACTGGTAATTTTATAAATTTAAGTGTTCTAAATATACCAAATGAGAGAGGAAATCAAACTGGAATAAAGACCAAGAACCAAATCTGTGCTGTGTATAAGAAACCCACTGTAAATATGACGGATTTAAAGTAAAAAAAGATGAAAAGAGATGTACCATGGAAACACCATTAAAATAAAGCTGAAACGTCTATATTTGTAACAAAGTAGAAGAGAACAAGGGATAAAGTGGGACATTACATAATGATAAAAGCTCCCCCCAAAAGATGTAACAATCCTAAATGAGTATGCTGTACTTAACAAGGTTTTAAAATATATTAAGCAAAAATAGAACCAAAAAGGAAAAACAGACAAATCTAAAATTCCATTTGGAAACCTCAATATTCCTCTCTCAATAACTGAAAAAAGTGGACAGAAAACTAGCAAATTCCCAAACACTATCAACCAACTAAACCAAGCTGACATTTATAGAACACTCTACCTCACATTAGCAGAACAAACAAAAACTTATTTTTTTTAAATACAAAAAGAGTAATCACCAAGATAGTCTGAATTCTGGCCATAAAACAAACTCTTAAAAAGTTAAAAGAATTGGTATCATACAATGTACATTCTCTGACATAATGAAATTAATCTAGAAATCTGGTAACAGAAAGATTTAGAAGAATCCCAAATATTTGGAAACTAAACACACTTCTAAATAACTTGCAAGTTATAATCAGTCACAAGGAAAATCAGAAAATATTTTACATGGCATGAAAATGAAGATATATTTAAATTTGAGGCATACAGCTATGAAGGGTGTTTAGAGGAATATTTATAGCACTATAGGCTTACGTTGGAAAATAAAAGGTTCAGATCAATAATGTCAATATCTACCATATAATAAAAAAGAATGAGAAACCAAAGTTGAAGAAAGCAGAATAAAGGATATAATAGATTAGAAATAAATGAAGCTGAAAACAGACAAGAAATTAAAAAAAAAAATCAATGAAACTAAAAGCTGTTTCTTCAAAAAAGATCAGTAAAATCAATAAAGCTAACCAGGGTAACTGAGAAAAAGAGAAGACACAAGCTACCAGTATCAGGAATAAAAGAGGGTGCATCATCACTGGTCTTAAGACGTATTATAAGGCTTACAAGGGAATTCTATAATTTAAATAAAATGAAAAAAAATTCTTGAAAGTCACAAACTACCACAGCTCACTCAAAAAGAAAACCTGAATAGTCACATATTTATTAAAGAAATTAAATTTTCAGCTGAAAGGCCTCTAATGACGTAGGTCCAGATGTTTCCCAAGAAAAGTCTATCAAATATTTAAGAAAAACTTTGCTGAATGCAGTGGCACACTCCTGCAATCCCACTGACTCAGAGAAAGTGGAAGGAGGATCCCAAGCTTGAGTTCCAAGGCAGCCTGCATAATTTATTAAGACCCTGTCTCAAGATAAAAAATAAAAAAAGGGACTAGGGATGCAGCTCAGTGGTAGAGCACTTGCAAAGTACTCACAAGGCCCTGAGTTCAACCCCAAGTACTAAAAAAAAATAATAATACCAATTCTAGACAGTATCTTCTAGAAAACAAAAGAGGAAGGAATGGTTTCCACCTAATTTTAAGGCCAGCATTAATATGACACAAAAACCAGACAAAAATATTACAAGTTACTATAACTCTATCCCTGTTGTTGTTGTTGTTGTTAGGTGCCGTCGAGTCGGTATCTGACTCATAGCGACCCTCTGTACAACAGGGGAAACACTATTGTCAGTGCTTCTCTGCTGTTCATTGGGTTTTCAATGGCAGATTGATTTTTGGGAGCGGGTTGCCAGGTCCTTCTCCCAAGCCTACAGCTTCTGGTGTTCCCAGGCGGTCTCCCATTCAGGTACTAACCAGGCCTGAACCTGCTTAGCTTCCGAGATCTGACGGGATCAGAGCCACAGGGCTACAGCTGCAGGCAACTCTATCCCTGGTGAACATAAAACTGAAATTCTTCAACAAACTATTAGCACATGTAATTAAGTAATATCAAAAAAATGTAAATATGCCACAACCACAAAGAGCTTACCCAGGAATGCAAGGCTGGTTCAATATTCAAATATCTATCAGTGTAATTAATAACACTAACAGATGAAAGAAAAAAAACCTTACAATCATCTTAGCTGAAGCAGGAAGAAGAAAAAAAAATCTGACGAAGTTCAATATCCTGAAATGACAAATAAAGCTCTTAGCAAACAAAGCATAGAAAATAACTTACTACAAATATTTCTCCTCTACGATCAAAACAAGACAAAAAAAGTATTCATAGTACTTCTATTCTGGACCACAGTGAAAGTTCTAGCCAGGCCAATAAAGCAAGGAAAGAAGGTCGAAAGCATAGATTAGAAAAGAAAAAAACTTTAAAAAGCCTCTGTTCACAGACAACTAACTACAAAAAGTCTCCAAAAGTAAAAAGTAAGTTTAGCAAGGTCATACAATATAAATTCAGAGCCACAAACAAAACAAAGCAAAAAACCCTGTAGCTCTATTAAGTAGTAACAACTGGAAATATGAAAGGTACCCCTGAAGAGTACCATTATATTAAAACCAAAAAACATGACATGATTGGCTTACGGTTTTAACAAAATGTGTAGAATCTCTATGTTAAAAGCTATGAAACAATGAAAGAAATCAAAATCTTTCTGTAAAAGTAGAAAATCACCATGTTCATGAGTTGGAAAACTCAGTATTTTTAGGATGTCAATCATTCCAAAACTGATTTATACATTCAAAACAACCTCACTTAAAACCCTAACAGAGCTGGGCATGGTAGCACATGCCTGTAATCTCCACACATGGGAGGCTGAGGCAGGAGGACTGACGCAAGTTTTAGGCAAATCTGGTTGATATAGTGAATTCCGGACTAGCCCAGCTACAAAGCAAGACCTTGTCTCAAGAAAAAAAACAAAAGAAAGAAAGAAAGAAAAAAAGAAAAGAAAAAACAAAAAACAAACAAAGAAAAAACCCCTAAGAGATGTTTGTGTACACATTGACAGGAATACAAACAGAATAACCAAAACAATTTTAAAGGACAAAGGACTCACAGCATCTAAATTCAAGACTTCCTATGAAATTATAGTGATGAAAGGAGTGTCCTATTAACAAAGGGACAGGCACACAAATGAATGAAACAGAACAGTGAATTTGGAAAATGATCTACACATATATGGTAAATTTAAGATTCAAAATCAATTCAGTGGAGAAAATATAAATCTTTTCAAAATCTATGCAATGACAACTAGATATTTAGATGAAGAAAAATAAGGAATCTAAGTCCATATCACATACCTTGTTAAAAAATTAACTCAAAATGGATCATAGACCTAAATATCAAACTTAAAACCATAAAACTGCTAGGAAAATTATTTGGAATCCTGGGTGTGGCAGAAAAATATTATTAGATACAATATGAAAAGCTTGATCTCTAAAAGAAAAATTAATAAAGTAGGCTTCAACAAAATTAAAAACATTTGCCCTACAAAAAACAAAAGAATGAAAAGACAAGTTACAGAGTGGAAGATAATATTTGCAAATCATATATATGACAAAGGTCTCTAATCCAGAATATGTAAAGCCCTCATAAAACTTAATAAGAAAATGAACAAACCAATAAAAATGGTGATGTAAAAAAGCTTTGAAGCCATAAAAAGACATGGAGGAAATTTAAATGTATAGTACTAAGTCAAAGAAGGCAATCTGAAAAGGCTTCATTACTGCATGATTCCAAATATCTAACAATCTAGAAAAGGAAAAACTATGAAGATAGTTAAACAACAACAACAACAACAAAACAAAAAACTGGTTGTCAGGAGTTAGGGAGCAGAAAGGGATAGATATGTAGAGAACAAAAGATTTTAGGACAATGAAACTACTCAGAGTATGGTACTATAGTGGTAGACACATATCATTATACATTCATCCAAACCTATGTTATTGTTGTTGTTGTTAGGTGCTGTTGAGCTGAGTCTGACAGCGACCCTCATAGGGTTTTGATTGCTTCGGGAGTGGACTGCCATGTCCTTCTCCCACTTTTGCAGTGCTGGGGATTGAATCCAGGACCTCAAAAAGTACAGAGCAGCACTCTCCCAACTGAGCTTAACCCTGGCCCATCCAAACTCATAGAATGTACAATACCAACAGTGAACTCTAACGTAAATCGTGGACTTTGGTGGACTTTGGGTAACATATAAGAATGATTTATCAGTGTGGGTCCATCAGCTGTAACAAATGTACCATTCTGGTGGGGGATATTGGTAATGGTGACCCCATAAGTGGGGTCAGGTGGTATATTTGTTGTTTAGGTGCCCTCCAGTTGGGTCTGACTCATAGTGACCCTATGCACAACAGAATGAAACACTATCCGACACTGTGCCATGCTTGGCACCGTTTTCAGTGTTTCTCTGTTATTCATAGGGTTTTTGATGGCTGATTCAGGAATGGGCTGCCAGTTCTTTCTCTCAAGCTTACAGCACCCAGTATTCCCAAGCAGTCTCCCATCCAAGGACTAACCAGGCTAACCCTGCTAGGTGGTATATATAAACTCTCAACTCAATTTTTCTGTGAACCTAAATCCATTCTTTAAAAAAAAGGCAAAAGTTTAGAAAAATAAATCACCAAAGAAGATATAAAGATAGTAAATTGCAGACATGAACATGTTCAACATTATTGTTAGGAAAATGCAAATTAAAATCACAATGAAGTACTACTGCATACCTATTAAAAGGGCTACCATCAGGAAAATAAAATTAACAACAACTATAGACAAACATGTGGAGCAACTGGGATGCTCATAATTGGTGCTAGGAGTATAAAATAGTACAGCCACTCTGGAAAACAGTATATTTATCATTGTTGTTGTTGTTGTTAGGTGCTGTCGAGTCTGTATCTGACTCATAGCGACTCTCATAGGGTTTTCAATGGCTGACTGTTTCGGGATTGCCTTGGGAGTAGATTGCCAGGTCCTTCTCCCATTTTTGCGGTGCTGGGAATTGAACTTGGAACCTCAGAGACTGCAGTGCAGTGCTCTACCAACTGAGCTAAATCCCAGCCCATATTTATCATTATGACCCAGCAATTCCACTCCTAGAGATTTGCCCAAGAGAATTAAAAAGTTATAGTCACAAAAACCTGTACAAACACGCTTATAATGTTTACAGCAGCAGGATTTATAAATGTAAAAGACTGAAAACAATCTGAAAGGTCTTCAGTAGGTGAATACATAAACAATGGTACATTCATGCCAAAGAATATTCTGCAGTAACAAAAAACTAAACTACTGATATACTATACATAACATCTAGCATAGTTCAGTGAAGGATATTTTAGTGTACCTTTTTGTAGTATTTCCATATACTCGTTTTATAGTACAGTAAGAATTATACAACCTTAAAAATTAAATAATCATTATTAAAATTAATGGGCATCATTTACTGTGTGCCCACTATACACTATGGGCATTACATTTAGAGTTTTGTTATCACTTCTCATTAACTCACTTTAATGATTCTCCATAGTCAAAATGCCTATTTCCATTTCAAAGCTGAATATGCTAGTCCATACAGATTGCTATGACAAAATATCATTAAAATGGGTGGCTTATAAACAACAAACGTATTCCTCCCAGTCACTGAGACTACGAAGTCCAAGAGCAAGGTGCCAACAAATGCAGCATCCACCTAAGGCCTACTCCTAGTAGATAGTGTCTTCTTGCTGTGGCCTCACCTGGCAGAAGGGGTTAAACAGCCTCCTGAGGACTCTTTCAACAAAGGCACTAATTCCGTTCATGAGACCTCATACTCTAATCACTCCCAAAGGCTCAGCTTCCTAATGCTATTACCTTGAGAGTTAGGATTTTTAACATGTGAATTTGGGGGTATCACAAACATTCAGACCATAGCAATGAAAGAAATAAAACTCAGAGAGGTTGAGGTCCTTAAAAGTAAGATCCTAAATATTCTTAGCAGATTCAAACAATGATTTCATGACTGAGGAAGAAAGAAATATATAAAAGTCATCTTAGATTTTCATGCTTACATTTTTCTAATTAGAAAATTTCCATTTTGCAGAATGAGAATTTTTTAAAAAGCCAAGTCTTTATATTTGCCTGTAACATTCTTTTATTGCTCACCTCCATAAAGAAAGGTTTCATCCTGAAAGGATGTTCTTAATGTTAGATTCAAGTTCAGTGCCATAATAGATATCGTCTTTTATCTGAACAGTCATCACTACAAAAGCTGTAATTAGCCTTAATAACCAAGTTAACCAAACTGAGTAAGACATTCTCCAAATTTTATTAATTTAGGGTCCCACTCTGGGTACTTACCTCCTTCCCCTCCAACATGCCTGAAATATTTATAGCTTTAAAAATAAAGCTCTTTGAGGATTAAACACGTTATTCTGCTACTGCTCTGAAATATTAACCCTTTTAAGGATTCCGTGAAAACCAGGACTAATTATTTGGTGAAAGTCAGTATTTTCAATGTCTAATAAAGGATATGGGACCTAGTAAGATACTACTGGGTCTTTCATAAAGGATGCTTAATTATTTGCTAGGAATTACACTGAAAACAAATTCAATATTTTAAAATTGATTTCCCAGCTTCAGCACCTCAAGTATATAATGGCAGTTATCAAATCATTGGTGTGTGCATCATCTCGTTTTGGAATTATCCATGGCGCACTTCAGCTCCAACTTTTCTTTCCCACCTAGCAAGCTTTTACTCTTCCTTTCCGCTAGTCCACTGAATGTGCACACTCAGCCAATGATTTTTAGCCAAAAGATGCACTACAGCATGAGGCAAAGTAAATCAAAACTAGGAAAGTAAGCCCTTCCCTTTCCCCCCTAAATAACAGACATTTTTCACCTAAACTAAGTAGTTCTTATCTACATAAGTGTTCTAAAGCCTGTTCACATCTTACCTGACTAAACAATCATAATTGTGCAGAAACAGAACACAAAGAATCCCGAAAGCCTTTAATTACTTCTATATTCCACCAATAGCAGAGTGCCAGTGAACTAGAACCCACACTCTCAGCAAATGTAGGTAAGAAGAATTAACTACTCTCCCCGACAGGCCTTTTCATCAAACATTTAGATGTGTAGATACCCACTGTTTTGACCCACTTCACACCCACTTTTACATTTCCAATAAGAAGAAAATTTGATTAACAAACTCTAATCTGGAAAGGGAAAGATACATTACCAGCCATAAGACCTTGGGCAAGCTCATCTAGTGTCTCTGTGCTGGAATTTCATTCATTGAAACAATACAGACAATAACTTTTACCTACTTCAAAGAACTATTTTAGTCTTGAGTATTTTTGCAAACTGTAGAATTCACCTAGCTCCAACAGGTGCACCCCTAAACTACTGCTGTAGAAAACTGCAATGCTGAGAAAGTTGAGATTCAAGGTTAAAAGAGAACTGGAGCGCCCAAACTGCAAGTGATACTGGAAATGCCCTCATATATGTTTTTATATTTAATCAATTAAAAAATGTTAAACAAAAATTAGTGACAGTAAACACTTCTTTAATAATGATGGGTTCTTGTACAATTAATTTCTACTTGCCATCCAGAAATATTTCAGTGGATTCTTTACCTCAGTTTCAGGAATAGGCTTCCCCCTCTCCCCAGTATTAGGAGGTTGAACTTAGAGCTTCGCTCATTCTAAGGAAATACTCTACCATTGAGCGTCACCCACAGCCCATATTTTTATTTTGAGATAGGGTCTCACCAAGTTGCACAGGCTGCTTCTGGCCTCGAAGTTGCAATCCTACCTCGGCCTCCCAAGTCCAGGTGTGCACCACAGAATCTGGCTGTAATAGGCGTCTCAATGTGTTTCCTGTTCCTGTAGACATTACGCTAGCCTCCCAGGCTTCACTCTTGGCCCACAGAGGCATGCAGTCACTAAAAATCTGAGATGCTTTGGGTAATTTTAGCTTTAACTTCTCCTACTGAGGAGACATGTCTCAAATTCATCTCTAATCCAAAAGTGTTATTTAATATTTTGTCTGCCCATAGTAACATCTTGCCAATGGATGGGCAAAGAATGCTGTGCTTAAAGGCTGTACTAACTCTCTGTTAGCCGTCCTTAGTGTCTTTGCCAAAACACCTCTACTCTACTATCCACTGTCTCCCTTTTCAGTTTCAATGCCCAAGCTACATAGTTTTCTACAGGAATTCAAAATCAAAAGTTATCACAACTTATTATTAGAGGGAAAAATCAGGTGGAATTTAGCCTAAGGAGAATGTGAATAAAAGGAAGAATTACTGTAACAAAATCATGGGAAATGGAGATGTATAATACTCTAGGACTGTGTAACACTATTTCCCATAACATACATTCAATTTTGATGAACATCCAACTTAGTCCAAGGTTAAATGAAATATCAGAAATTCAGTTTTACATATAATTATATTTAACATATCTGAAGACATTTGGTATTTGGAGAATAACCAGTAGAAGAAGCATGAAGTACTGTTAGACTCATAACCACTGCTCTGGTTATCTATTAAAATCCACCTTCAGCTGGGAGTGGCCTGCAGCCCTGTAGCATCAGATCCTGTCAGATCTCGGAAGCTAAGCAGGGTTGGGCCTCATTAGTTTTTGGATGGGAGACCGCCTAGGAACACCAGATACAGTAGGCTTGGGAGAAGAACCCGGCAACCCACTCCCAAAAATCAATCCGCCATTGAAAACCCTAAACAGCAGAGAAACACTGACAATAGTGTTTCGCCTGTTGGACATAGGGTTGCTGTGAGTTGGATACCGACTCCATGGCACCTAACAACAACAACAATCAGCTGAGTGTAGAGGCACACATCTGTAATCCCAACTAGTTGAGAGGCTAAGGCAGGAGGACTTTAAGTTCAAGGTCACAGGCAGCCTGCACATCTTAGTGAGCCCCTGCCTCAAAAAATGAAGGAGATGAGGTACAGCTCAGTGATACAGCACTTGCCTAGCATGTACAAGACTGTGGGTTCAACTCCTGAGTAGTAGGGGGGAAAAGCACCCTTAAAACTTGGCAATGTATGTATAATTATGTCTTATGATACTATATGTCAGTTGTACATTCTTTAAAAGCATATTTCAAAATTCTTAAGTTTGAAATCTTAAGAGTGTTATCCTTCAGTGATATGTGATAATGAAGAAAAAAGTAATTTGTGTTTCAGAAGGCCAAAATGTCATATAAATTCAGTAGAATAATTTATTTCTTAACTCTCAATAGTCAATTTATAGTATATTTTATGTTTTAAAAGTGTATTTTTAATTTACTTTTTAACTGTTATTAACTTTAGACCAGGCGTGTTGGCACACATCCATAATCCCCAGCAACTCGGGAAACAGAGGTAGAAGGATCAAAAGCTTAAGGCCACATTGGTAGGGAGAGAGGGAATGGGGGAGGTGGGTAGTGAGAGTAACGGGGAAGTGAACGTGAACAATGTACAATGAAATGCATATACAGAAATGTTAAAATGAGACCCATTAAGTTGTACATTAAAAATTACTAATAAGAAAAAAGTTATAAAAAAATAAAAAAGCTCGAGGCCAGAGGTAGCCTGGGTAATTTAGTGAGACCCTGTCTGAAGATAAAAAAATTGTAAAAAGGGGCTGGAGGTGCAGCTCAGTAGTAGAATGTTTGCCAAAGTATGCATGACACTCAAGGGTTCAATCCCTAGTATTGCACATACAAAAAAGTATATTAATTTTGTGTAATTTTAAGTACAATACACACATATTCCATAACTTGAATCTATTTGCCACGAACATTAAAGCCTTTCTCATTGTTATTCTCCTCCCCTGCTAAAATAGAACAGTAATTCTAAATTAGGGGTGACTACATTCCACCATGGGAGAAGGACCCAGCAGCCCACTCCCCCAAACCATCAGCCATTGAAAACCCTATGAACAGCAGAGAAGCACTGATACTAGTTTCACCTGTTGTGGTGTCGCTATGAGTCAGACACCAAATCCATGGTTATCTAACAACAACATCCCACCAGAGCAGTATCTGGTGTACTTTTCGTTGTCATGAGAGAAGTGGTGTTAATGGCATTTAGTGTGTAAGGCCCAGAGATGTTGCTAAAGATCCTACAATACAAAGATGGGCCTCCATGACAAAGAATTATCCAACCCACATATATCATATGAATGCATGTATGCTTGTGTGTGCATGAATGTTGTTAATTAAAATAATCGAATTCCAACAAATCACTCAATAGATGAAAAGAGATGTAAGTCAAGGAAAACAAAGTCATTATAAAAATTTAACAGTATAAAAGGTACCCCAACACATTGTAATATTATTAAGTGCTGCTTTATATGCTAATTTAATCCCTTCAAGGAAAATCCTAACAATATCAAGTTACACATGTTGGGTTTCTAATTAGATTCTACATTTAAATGTCTATCTTTAGGGTACAAAGACTTCTTTAATTCAACTAACATTTCTAAAAGCAAATGGCATCTACACTTATTTACCTGACAATAACTGCTGCCATCTATTGAATCTTTACCTTATATTAATCCTGTGCTAAATATTTTAATTATATTATCACATCACTTTCACAAAAAACAAACAAAAAGCACTACTCTATAGATAAGGAAATGAAGGTTTCCTTCACAGAGAAGCAGAGAGATTATGCTACTATTAAAGAGAGGAGCCAGGATCTGATCTAAGGCTCATGTCCCCAAAACTAATATTCTTACATACTATGGTACTTGGGTTGGGGTTTAGCTCAGTTGGTAGAATGCTGCTCCATACTCCAGTGAGGCCCTGGATTTGATCCCCAGTACTGCAAAAATGGGAGAAGGATGTGGCAATCCACTCCTTGCCACTCCAGACGCAATACCAAACCCATCAGCCATTGAAAACCCACGAGGGTTGCTGAGTTGGACACAACTCCACAGCACCTAACAACAAATGGTGTTTAGCCTTCTATCCAACTTATGTGGTATAAAGCTCTTTATAATTTAGGATTCATATATGCAAATTCTTGATACTAGTCTTTTGACAGAATCATTTCGTTCTCACATTTTAGAAGTATAATACAAATAGTATATTTTTATTAACTGAAATTATGAGGTATCTCTTTAAATGTACAGCTAATAAATCTTGTACTGTATTTGATCAGGTGTTCACATGTACTTAGCACATTTCTCTCAGGTATAGAGAAGCGCATTCAACAAAAAGTATGTCTATCTAAAAAGAACCCAATTAAACAAACAAACAGCAACAACAACAAAAAAAAATACTGCATTTTATAGGACTGAGGATACTAAATAAGTAATTTCACTGTAGATTCAGACAGCAGATAAAGAACCAAAAGCTCAACTTATGTTCAGAATTAGTTATTCAAGTCAGAAGAAATCTGTTTTCCTTGAAAATATTATGATCAGCTCTGTTAAAGTCCGTGTCAGCCGATAAAATTTGTTTTTCAAGTTCCTTCTCCTTCATGGTTTTGTTTTTGTTTTTGTTTTTTTGGTTAATATCAAATTAATTCAGCAAGTAAAATAAAAGCTATACATTTTTGTGGGGTTTTTCTTTGGGGGAGAAATAAATTAACTAAAATAAAAGCTACACATTTTTTTATAAATGATACCCTTGGTAGTGTTTATAAATGTTGCTCTTTCCCCTGTTACCCAGGAAAATAATCTAGTATACCATGACACAGAAGAAAACACAGGGCAGTGACAGTGGAGAGAGCAGGGCAGGTCTATGGGGGATAGAGGAGCAGGACAACCACCACCACCTTCTCTAAAAGGGAAAGTTATGGCTCAGCTGGACGCTGTGGTGCACACCTGTAATCCCAGTGGCTTGAGAGGCAGAGGCAGGAAGATCACAAGTTCGAGACCAGAGGCAGGCTGCGTAATTTAGAGAGACCTGTTCCGAAAAGTTAAAAAAAAGGGCTGGAGGCGGCAGCTCAGTGGTCCAGCACTTGCAAAGCATGGAAGCATGAGGCCCTAGGTTCAACTCCCAGTACTGCAAAAAAACAAAGCAAAACAAAACAAACAAAAAGAGAAAGGCCAATGGCTCTATTTTCCTTTGTTGCAGACGCAGAAAAATGAAGGTTGTTATGTAGAAAGTTTAATTTCTACATTTTAATGTTATGCCTATTCTTATGAAGTAGTAGCAGACAAGGTAAAATGATCACTGTGGTATTCTGAAGGGTTTAAGAGTTATAAGACAATTGATAATATTTATCACATTTATTTTTTGTTCTCACAGGCTATTATAACACTCTAGAACTTCATGCATGCTCTAAGTAACTAATCATACTTACTTAGAGCCCATGAAATGCCTAATTGCAGTCACAAATGGGAGAATGCAGGCATAATTAGTTGTGTTAGCAAAACTAGAGTCTCAAAATTTCTTGGGTCAGACCACATTAAAACTGTGACCCTAATTATTATAATATTGTTACCAGTATAACACAGTCTTAATGTCAGTCATCCAACAACTGGAAAATAATTTTAATTAGTAAAATTATTATTGTTTATATTTGATATGCTAATTTTTAATTCATTCAAATATTTCTGGAAAATTCTGAAATAAAACCTCAGGGATACAGTAAAGAGAGTTTTGAGATTGCTTAAGTGAAGCAGGGGTAAATTCTCAGCTAATTGAGAATTAGACAACCACTGGTTATCATTTAACTAGGTTCTCAGAAAATTCTAAAATAAAATAGCATATTTTTATTGTCAAGAAAGAAAATAAGCCATAGACATTCCAAAGCAGTTAAATGGTATGATGTATAGTGTTTCTCTGGGTACGCCCTACAGCCCATATCTAATAAACAGTTTTCCCAAATGAAATGATTTATCAGTGCTTTTGGTCAACATGCAAGAGTCATCAAAAGCAGCCTGACCTCATTAGGAGCAGGGTTCTATAGGAGAGCACAGAGCCAGCTTTTCCACCCCTCAAACACCCTTTTTATTTTACAGGGAGGGTAGGCAAAGCAAGAAAATTGGAGACAAGAAGAAAGGCATGGTAGCACATGATTTCCTATTTTGACATAAAGAAACGGCAGGCAGTAGGTAGTGAGGTGAAGGAATGTGAGCTGTGATAACCTACAAGAACATTTTCCATGTGTCTTGCACTGGCTGTGTAACTAGGACTGCCAAAAGAACCAACAAATCTGTGCTAGAAGTGCAACCTGAGTGCTCCTTGGAAGCAAGGATGGCTAGATTGAGTCTTACATATTTTGGACATGTTGTCAGAATGGGCCAATCCCCAGAGAAAGACATCATGCCCTGGAGAGTGGCAATCAACAAACAAAAAGGAAAAGCCTCAGCTAGATGGATTGACACAGTGGCTGAAACAATGAGCTTAAACATAAAAATGATTGTGTGCCTGGCACAGAACTGGGGTGTGCTTTGTTCTGTTCTACATAAGGTTGCTATGAGTTGGACCTGACTCAACAGCCCCTGACAACAACAACAATGTAATTAGGCCATCTTCATAAACAGTTCATCCAGTGGCCCTGACTCCTTGTCTATATAAACTTATTTCTGAAAAGACACAATTGACACATAATTGTTGTTAGGTGCCACTGAGTTGGGATCAACTCACAGCAACCCTTATAGGGTTTTCAATGGTTAATTGGTTTGGGATTGCTCCAGGAGTGGATTGCCAGGTCCTTCTCTAATTTTTGCAGTACTGAAGATTGAACCCAGGTCCTCAGAGAGTGTGGAACAGCAGTCTACCAACTGAGCTATACCCCAACCCAAGTACTATAAGGTATAAGAAATTTTTGGGGACATGAACCTTAGACTGGATCCTGGCTCCTTTCTTTAATGGTAGTATAATCTCTCCACTTCTCTGTGAAGGAAACCTTCACTTCCTTACCTATAAAGTAGTGCTTTTTGTTTGTTTTTGTGAAGGCGATAAAGTGATAATGTACTGTAAAATATTTAGCACAAGGTTAATGTAAGGTAAAGATTCAACAGATGGCAGCAGTTGAATTGCCAGGTATAAGTATAGATGCCATTCACTTTTAGAAATGTTAGTTGAATTAGATACAGCGGTCTTTGTACCCTAAAGACAGACATTTAAGTGTAGAATCTAATTAGAAACCCAACAAGTGTAACTTGATATTGTTAGAATTTGACACATAATAGTGTCTCATAATAAGTGACTTATTTCATTCTAATATATGAAAAGCATTAGATCTATCCTCAAAATTTTCTGAAACATGTCCTACGTTACATAGCCTTATTTCTACAGTTGTCTTGATACTGACTCGATGGCACCTAACAACAACAACAACAGTTGTCTTAGAGCTGTCTTAGGCTGCTTTCTATCTCTCATTTATTTATTCCGTTTCCTGACTAGACTGTAATCTCTCCCAAAGGCAGTACCTACTGCAAGACACTGTAAACAGTAGGTGCTTGTTAATTCACCTACTATTCTGGCAAAGCACTAAATGGTCCCCCATCCATATTTATGTGAAGAGCCACTGATACAAAGACCTTCCTTTCATTTGGTATGGAGAAATAATTTATGACAAAAGATAATCAACAGCCCTATTAAAAATCATATTTATTAACGCTTATCATTCTAGAGTGCTGATGCTCAAGTAAACACCTCAGCACTATACTTGCATGAGAATTTCAAGAAAAAAGCATTCTTATAGTATTCTGTGAGACTGAAACTGCAATTTTGTTCATTAAAATAATCTCTTAATGCACTGACTCTTCTGTGGAGTTCAGAAAGAATCTTTGATGAGTGTTGGGCTTCTTAGAGAACAGAATGTTTCATTTTGCTCTAATTCATTCTATTACTGAATTAAACTTTGATATATTGGTCTTGACAAGTGCTTCATGCTGATTGTATTGTATATGATAGTATAATCACTCCCCGTGCATTTCCCACTGGCTGGCTGATTAATGCAATAGATTACCTGCAGCATTGATGGCAATGGGGAATCAGTGCCATTCTGTACTCTAAACTGTTTGTATTTCAGTACATGTGATTGTGCTCATGCTCACATAGGCACCCATGAATATACTGCGCATGGACAGAGTAAGCTGGACAAAGTAGAAGGTGAGGAAAGAGTAAATTGAGGATTCAATGAAGATTAATGCATTTTAATTGTTGTTTACTATCAAAAATATACTTCTTAAAGCTTCTAATGAGGTAAACAGCATTACATTCCAATTATTTATTCACTTTTTTATTTACAAAGCTTTATTGAGTATGCCAGGTACATTTTTTTCAACCTGTCAGGAAAAACAATTGTTTAACTGTTTAATAACTGTTACTTTCAGTGTTCTAATCAGTGGAAGGGAAGGGAAATGAGGTGAGATGATCAAATGGACAATACCATAGATTTTACAACAATGGCTATGAAAGTTGTTACAATGTCCTAATAAAGAGAGTAACTGACAAGACTTCTAATATTAAATATATTGAGCAGTTAATGGTTCTAAAACAAATACCTCTCTCAGATTACTTAGTCTATATGTTTAGGAAAGAGTATCTTCTGTGTCTGATCAATCTGTTCTGATGAACAGGTTGCTGGGTATGTTGATCTCATGTTATGTGCACTGCAGGAGGACTTTTGTGCTCTTAGCATTATGAAAGCATTCTTTCTAACAAGGTTCTTTCTCAGTTCCAATCTGATATTTTATCTGAATGCCTGTATGGGATCCTCCCATTCAAACCTTTGTTGCTGCTCATCCACAAAGGAAGACTACAACTTCCAACCCAAGCCATTTCAAGATCTCTGATTCTTGCCTACAGCCTTAGCACTATGGTGTCCTATCTGTCAGATCTTGGAAGCTAAGCAGGGTGGGGCCTGGTTAGTACTTGGATGGGAGACTGCCTGGGAACACCAGATACTGCAGGCTTGGGAGAAGGACCAGCAACCCACTCCCAAAAATCAATCTCCATTGAAAACTCTATGAATGACAGAGAAGCACTGACAATAGTGTTTTGACTGTCGTATGTAGGGTCGCCATGAGTTGCATATCGATTTGACGCTACATAATAACAACAATCTGATTCCTACTTTATCAATGCTTCACACTCTCTTCTCCAGGTTTGCTAAAGCCAAACTTGAAATTTACTAATGACCCGCAGAATGAAAGGGGGTGAGAAGCACAACCTAGAGTCAACAAGGTCCAGATGGTCGTGAATCAAAATGCTGGCGAGGCTGCGGGGAAAAGGGAACACTTTTACATTGCTGGTGGAGCTGTAAAATGGTGCAACCACTATGGAAATCAGTATGGAGGTACCTCAAAAAACTAAAAATAGAACTACCATATGACCCAGCTATAACACTATTGGGAATTTACCCAAAGGGAGATGAGTCATCATACCATAGAGACACCTGCATCT